>LPNX010881919.1:134978-187246 GCA_001517045.1 Pseudotsuga menziesii
CGCAGGCAACAACAGCAAGGGATTCTCCCCAGTCAATGTTCCCAACTAGCCCGTGACTATTTGGTGTAGGGAATCCGTCTAGTTTGCGGTCCGGCCATCGTAGTTCAAGTAACAAAAACAAAGGTTTTACCGGTTGCATCCCGGTCCACCGTGTATATTTTTGTATTTTTTGACTTAAAGTATGAGATGCAAGTGCCTAACTAACAATACAGGGTGATAAGGATGCAGGGAGTATTCAAAATGTGATGCACAAGTTTTTACCTCTCGTCTTAGCACCCATAAGCATCTAAATCACAAAAGCAACAAGAAAGTAAAACTAACTACCTATCTATCTATCTATCTATCTATCTATCTATCCCCGGGGAGCCAAATGATAATTTATTTATGAGTAATGTGTATTGTGTATGCATTATAAAGATGAATTACAGATAGCTGATATTCCTTCCTACAACACATGAATGATTAAATATATTTCGACAATCAGATAGCCAATTGTTTTAGGAACAACATACATCACTCGTGCATCACTCATGGTGGTAATTCCACAAAATAAACCAGAAATAATTTAAACAAGAACATAGGCTCTAGGAGTTAGAATGATCTCACGGTTAATGGACAAAAAGCCGGAAAAAAAAAATAGTTCATCTTTCTGCCATCCACAGCATAACATTTCAAAATCCCACCCATCTTTCTCCAATAGGCAAACAATAATTCTTTATTGCAAAAAAAAGTAGTTCTTCTTACAATATCGCTTTACATGTCTCCCTGGGAAAAAATCCCATTCTTCCTCTAAGTCTTCTATATTTATACAAAAGGATGAGACTGTTGGGTTTCCCACAAATGACCCGTGGGCTTCCCAATTTTTCACCTCCCAAAACTCTTCTCAAACATTTACAAAATCGTTACATATTACAAAAGTGAATGATTATTCACGAGGAGGGCCCGGATTGGGTATTTAGGAATTTCTTCCACATCAAAGCCTCAAACGCAATGCCTTTAAACGTGCAAGGTTCCAAAAACTGAATGTTTATCTCAAAATTTGCAGCTTGGTTCTTGATGGCCTCGATTCTGGCAGCACTTAGATGAAGCTTATCCTCCAATAGATGCACACTGATGGTGGAATGATCTACTTCATTCCTTAAGATCTGGTCATCAAGGGATTTAAGGTGTTGTACTTTTGTTGCCTCCTCTTGATACCTCTTCTGCAAAATTTCCACAAATGAACTGTGGTCTGGAAAAACATCAAGCCTCTGCTCCGCTTCTACTTGGCACCGGTTGTATGTAATCAGGAGCCTTCTGAAAAACTCTGTGGATGCTCCTTTAGTCTTTCTCATAGCCTTTTTGAAATCTTCTGTTGTGTTTATGGAAAACTCTACTAAATCATAATCCTGCTTCAAGGCCTTTCGATCTTTTGAAGGCAGATCTGCAGGAGTTTCTTCATTATTTTCCAACCTTGCCATTCTCGATGTGAGGACTTCCAGGACGTCCTGCGATATGTCAACAAAATAAGAGGAAGTCTCTAGAATTTCCTCTAATCGGCCGTCTATTTACACAACTTTGCACCTCTCTTCTTCTATGGCGGTTTGCAGCTGCAGTATCTTGGCCTTTTGTGCCAACACATGCTCCTTGAAAGGTTGTAGATTGACCTGCTGCTCTTTTGCTGCCTCTAAAGCGGTTGTTAGAGAAGAGATCTTCTCTTGAAGTTTCCTTTCTTATTCTTGAGCTTGCTTCTCGTTTCCCTCCCAGGTGGTTTTTTGCAACTCTAAGTCTTCTATCCTTCCCAGTAGCTGTTCCTTTTCCTCCCTGAGCTCTTGATACTCTTGCTGCACTCTCTCTAGACACTCTTGTGCAGTTTCACTAGCTTGTCTCTCTGCTTAGAGGAGCTGTAGTTCATCCTTCGAAGACCTTATCTCTTTTTTCATGTCCTCATATTTCCTTTTCAGCTTATTTCTTTCCTCTCTCTTCTTTCTCAATGTGTCTTTCAGTTGAGTAGAGGACTTCCTGGATTGCTCCAAGTCTGTCATAATCTTGTCCACATTATCTTCCAAAGTGTGAATCGGTGTAGCTCCAACTCTAATGGTGAATCTTGGATCTCGATCTGTTCCAAATACAATGGGCATATCCGTTATCATTTTCCTGGACAGACCTCCTGTTTCAACCTTCCTTTCCGTTCTCTTCACTATCCTCTTTGTCTCCCTATCATAGAAAACAGTGTTAAAATCAGGTATTTCTTCCCCCTTCTTCTGTACAAAAGGGATCAGCTTCAAGGTGGGGACCATGGACTGTCCAGATGTGTTGACAGCTGGTATTTCTGGATCCTGAACCTCGGGGTTCTCCATGTCCTAAGTCTATCCTCCAGCTGTGTCAGAGGCTGACTGTTCTGTCTCTGTCTGCGTCAACTTTAGCCTCTCTGCTTCTTGATTCTGTAGCTCCTCGTCAAGCTTCTTCTTCTTTTCTTCTTCTTCATTTCTTGCGTCCTCCTCTGATTTTTTGGCTACCTCTTATGCACCTTTTATTTTCTCTTTTTCTTCTCCCTCCAGCTTCTTATGCCAACCTTTGGGCTTCCTCATTTCTTCTCTTGGCTTCTTCCTCAGCTTTTGCTTGTTCATCTCCCTTCCCACCTTTAGTGGTGATCTTCTTCTTGAACCTTCTCCTCATAGCTGTTATGTTCAATGCACTTCGGAAGAAAGATTCTTCTCTATCCCAATGGTGGGTGTATTCAAAATGTAAATTTTTTTCTTTGCAATGTTCAGCTACTTTACTACAGGAGTCATTTCTATGGAAGGGCACCTCACCAAAATGAAACCTTTCTAACTCTTCTACAAACTCGTCATCTTTCTTCACTCTGGTGAACCTATAACTTCCTAAATTGAAGGGAAAAGGAGGATAGGCAACCTTCTTATGCTCAAACAGAAAGCTTCCCATTCCATCCAGGAATACTTTCCTAACTTCCTCCTTGTGAATGATGTAGTCCGTGGTGTATTTGGGCAGTAGGGAGGGTGCTCTGGAACCTTTGAACATTCTGAAGTAGAGGCCATCTTCAGTCAGATAATAGTCTGCAGATTATTCAATGACTTGCAACGCCTCCTCTGACATGGAATCACACTCCTTCAGAAAAATGAGCGTATACAATGGCATGATGAATTGTTCACATATTTCTTGGTAATGACTATGGTACTTGTGCACCCACAATGGCTTGTATGCAGCATAAACAGGAATCCTCTCCCTATCCCAAATGCACCTGAGGCCAGGGAAAGGTTGATTGCACAATATACAATCGACAAGTATGGAACTCATATAGAATTTAGATCTCTTCTGGGACACTCCTCCCAAAGCCGAGGCCATGCAGGATGAAATAATGTTTGATACAATGCTGGCCCAGTTGAAAATGGTCCCCTGGGTTGCAACATAAAAAATAATTGGTATCCATTCTAGCTTGAAGCTCTTTCCATGAGCTCTTCCAAAAATCCTGTTCAGCATCAAAGATATGAACCTGTATGGGGCCCTTAAGCTTCCTGTGTCATACTCTCCTGTTGCCCTGGTTCTAAAATGTTTTCTAGATAACAGCATTCTTTTAAGGGTCTCCACAAGGTCCATTCTAATGTTTTTCAACCAGGGCTATAGGCAGCATATCCTTGTTTGTTCACATTCTCCAAGATTATTGTGGTGACATCTGCCTGGGGCAGAATCCAACCAATTGCTTCAGAGCATGGGAAAAGCTCTGGTCTGGTGGAAATATTCATCAGTGAATATCTCTCTATGTTGGCATATATGCCTTCCTCCTCCAAGCCCATATCAGGAACCTCTCGGCACGTGATCAGCCTGTATATCTCTCCCCATTGGTACTTGGGTTCTACACCAGATATACACTTGGTGTCTTCATAGATGTATTCAGTTTTGGTAATAACTTCCACTTCAGGGTCCTCTTCGACCACAGGGGCCTTCTTCTTCTGTCGCTTTGACATATTGAATTCGGAATCTTCCTGTTATACATGCAATTATCATCATTAAGACATTCCTGACTATGTTGCAAACATTGAGACAACATGTGCAGCATTTCACTTTATCTATGTTTACCCTGACAGCAATTAGTTAAATGAAGTAAAAGGTGTGCAAGCTAACACCTCTATCTACTACTAAAACAATTCTATCAATAACATCGAGTGGGGAGAAAATATACATAAAAATGAAGGAAACTCAGGCTATCTGCGGGCGCCATGCCCATCGCGCTGCGCGAGAAAGACAATGGAAATTTTGCGAGTTCTCACGGTGTGTTTTCAGGTAGAAATGTCGTCTGTGCAAACTAAGGTCAATAACTACATGCAGTGATAAATCCCCCTCCGCTGGCTTGGGTTCGAAACTGGCCATGAACCGATTTTGCGCGGAACAGCGCGGCGAAACGCGACTGTGGTTTGACGAGGCAGGTAGCACAAAAACAAAAAGGGGGGGGGGGGGGGGGAAACCATTCCAAGTGCCACAGGAAGTCCATGAAAGCATTCTACTACAAAAACATCATCATATGGGGTGGATTGGTGCAGACAGTGTAACGGTCATCTGCACCAAACCCCCAACTCTCTAAGCGCAGGGTTGCATAATGAAAGGTCGCGAAGTAAAATACCCTATGGGCCAAACACCCTCCCACGGACAGTTACGATACAAATCCACAATTATATATGCAAGTGAATGATGGGGCCAAGGGAAAATGGCTGCAACAAAAACCTAACCATGGGAAAAATCACCAAACGCCCAAAAGGAATGAGATAATGCAATAGAATCCTACCTGTCACTGCTACGTAATCGATGGGAAGAAAGGAGGTCAAGCTTCCACAGTTGAGCCACCTGGACATGGGTATTGACAATGGGGGTCTGACCTCTTGAGCAAACGACAGAACGCGATAATGACAGCTTGCGACAGTTGGGAATAACAATCGAATAATAAAACAAACCCCCCATACATATATATATGCAAACGTAAGCGGCGGGGAAATAAATTGGATGGCGGAAAACTATGGATCAGAGGTCGAAAGCATACTTCCTTCCACAATGTCAGGGGCCAAAACACTAATCTATCCATAGGGATAACCGGGAGACAAATAATCATGCGTCGTAGCTCTAAAACATCGTAGCGATAGCGGAACAGGAGCCGCAACAGCGGACGTATAAAGGATATCATAGCCCGCAATGGGCATAGTCTTCATCGGAGGAGAAACGACTAAATAGCCGAAAGGATAGTGAATCTTTCATCTGCAACGGCGGAAGAATAAAGGCCATCACGCCCCACTATGTAATGTCTGAAACGGAAGAGAGAACAACTAAAGATCAGAAAGGTTAGTGCTTCTTTCATTCGCAATGGCGGAACCGTAAACTTTAAGGATCGATGACAACAACAAAGCAAGGTCCAGAAAGTCAATACAATAATCGGGAGACTTTGCGATTTGCCATCCACAATGGCGGAGAATGAAAGAACAAAAAGTTTCGATGCAAAACCAAATAATCAGCCAACTAAGGCAAATGCATTGAATAAGAATATCGACACTGAAGCTGATTATCTTTCTGCAACGTCGGGAGAATAAGCAAATAAACTTCCGATTCAAACATGCTGAAAATGCATTTAAAAGCAACGATAAAGTTTGAACAAACAGTGGATTGTTTCAAGCGTTAGAGGAAAAAAATAAAACAAGTAGTAGATCAATCCAAGCATTAGGAAAAACCTTTGTGAAGAATCGTTGAGCCAAATCAAAGAATAAAATCAAACTAATCTAAGCAAAAGGAGGGTCCCAAAATTTTTTGGAATTTTGGGAAAATGTTGCAGCTGCAACAATTGGCGACTACCTGGTGAACCCCAGATTTCTGCCTTAACTTCTTCCCAGTGCAAGACCATCTATTTGAGAGGTTGAGATCTTCTAGATGTTTGTATTCCTAAGCTGGCCAACCCATACATTTAACTTGTTGAGAAGCAGTTCATTCATTCGGGAAAGGTAATCATCATAAATATTTGCAACTCTGAACAAATCTTTTGAGGCCTAATAAGTGAGATTTATTTTACCTATCCTTAGGTAGTTTCTAGCTTGGACACCACAGGATTGTAACATGTAGTAAACAACATTATCCCTTTGTTCCTCATTCCCATGCCAACTGCACTTTTGTGCCTTTTGAACTTTAGTTCTTGTGAGTCCTCCATTTGCCTTTCTTTCTGAATTTTATTCAGGCTCCTCTATCCACAGTGTCCTTTTGTGTGAGAGAAGAATTGGATTTTCATCTCATGGACGGAGAGGAACTTTTGGCAATTTGAGATTCATGCTTTTGATACTTTTCTTTGATATGTATTGTTTCTTTAAGGAGTTTCAACTCTTGATAGCTTTTAGCTTTTCTGAAATCATGGCATGGGATCATTTATATATGATATACTGTTTACCTAGCTTCCTTTCCGTGGGTCCTTTGCTGTCACTCCCTTGGACATTTTAGATGTGGAATGGATGGAGCCTCGAAATAGTATTTCAGATCTCTTAATTCCGAGTTATTTACCAGGGGTTAAGTAGGACTTTAATGAATACATGGCCAGTTAGGAACACTGCTACTAGAAGACGTTCTATGTTTTAAAAGCACAGTCTTTTGCTCAAGATTTCAGTTAATTAAGAAACCTGATGTTTCCATTGCAACCAAAAGTTTGCCTCTTTATTCAAACCAAAAGAACTAATAACACAGCATTAAAACAAGAGAAAACAGCATCAAATCAAATAAACAAAAAGAAAACAGCATCAAAGCATTAAAAAAGAAATAAACAACATCAATTTATTTATGTACAAAGCAGAAAGAAAAGAAAAATTGTGTGCCCGCCCTAAAAATTATTCAATCCAACGAGTTAAAGGGCTAGGCTGTAGTGCGGGCCAAAAACCTATCCATGGTCTAAGTGTACCATTTTTGAAATCAAAACCATGTCTACTAGTCTACAGTCATCCTTATCAGCCTGAGTAAGTTGAAGTAGCTCAGGTCGAGTGGCAATTCTAGAACTAGCCTTTCCTGAGGTATGATATCTTAGCTTAAGCTCTGTTAGATAATTTCCCAGGACAGACTTGGCAAATTCATTTCCTCCCCCCAGTTGAGTGACGGTATGCTTCATGTAAGGCTCTCTCAAAATTTTAATCTGATTAGGGGTACCCTTAAGAGGTAACCATACATGAGACCAGTCTAAAGAAAAATAACCTTTTAACCTGGAAAACCAATCTCGGTTAAGGATAAGCCCATATCCATCTGGTATAGCAGCCACCAAAATTTCAATGAATTGACATATCTTGTTATTTTCAGACAAGCGAATGAGAACATTTTTCATTTCTCCCATTACTTTGACACCCGTTCTATCTAGTTGCACTACTTCCCAGGCTGTGGGCTCTGGCTGTCCATTAATCCTTTTGCAAACCTCAAGTGGCATAACATTCACCGATGGCCCAGAATCTACTAAGCAATTATGCACATTATGATTCAGCATTTCCAAGGTTAAAATAAAATGTGGGGTTTTAGATTTTTCTTCCCAATCGCCTTCTTCTCCCGGCTGATTTTCTATGGGTACCTCTTTTTTAACCTCCCTAATTTTTTCAATGTTTCCTTCATCAACACCTTCCATAGGTTTGACAGGCTCATTGATTGGCTCTGTTCCCTGATTGACAGTAGCGACTTCAGGTGTTTTATCTTCAACACTGGCATTTATCTGTCTCTTGACATTCATCTACAACCTCTTAATCTTGGAAATTGTTGCATTATCTTTAATTATCAGATCCATGTCTTTTTTTGCTGTAGGCGTGTATTTATATTTGAGAGTGTTTTCTTCTGCGTCAAACAGCAAGACACCATCCCATGAAAACATAGTATCATTATCTTGTTTCTCTATGGTCTAGTTTTTCTTTTCTTCTTTACCACTGTCCTTAGTCACTTTAGAGTCTAACAGTTGATTTATAACCAATGACATTGAATTTAACCATTGAGGACATTTCTTTTCAGAATGAGGTTGTTGGTGAAAAGTGCAAAAATTATCCCCCCTACCTCTGTTATATTCATTGATGCTGAATTTGGTGGAGGGATTTTCCATTGGTTGTTATTCTCTCCTTTTTGGTAGTAGGGTTTGTAAGTTTTCTGAACTTCCCTCTCTTTCTCCAAATCTATTATTCAGTTGGATAGTTTCTTAATCATTTTCAGCATTCCCTCAAAATCATGTGATTGTTCCTCGTTAGGTTTAGACAGCAATAAGGTTCTTCTCCGGATTTCTTCAGGTAGTTTGGGATAGTCTTCTATACTTTCCTTTTCAGTTTCTACCCTTTCTGCTTCTTCATAAGTCTCTACCAACGTAGGTTTGGATTTCATCTTGGAAAACATGGCTAGCTCAAGTCCTAGGGCTGAGGTATAATATTCAATTAGGACCTTGTATGAGGGTTTGTTAGTTTCAGAGAAGTTCTTTAGGTATGTTGAAAACCTTTGAGTAAAATGATGCACCTTCTCATCCTTCTCTTTTTTTGACAAACCAAGACCTTTCATTAGTGAGGCATGTGTCTTTTGGGCTGCGTACTTACTTCTAAAAATCCTTTCGAAGGTGTTCCAATCAGGAATAGAGTTTGCAGGAAAACCGAAATACCAGGATGTTGCTGCTCCTTTAAGGGTATGTGGGAACAATCTACAAACAACATCCTCATACTCCCCAACCCTTAGCCCTTCTACTGCTAAATAGAAACTTTGCAAATGTTCATCTATAGTAGTCTTTGCATCGGGGTCAAAATTAGGCAACAGCTTCTCAAAAGCTTGAGGTAGGTTATGCAGTGGAGGTGTGAGGTTTAAAGGTGATCTAGCTCTCCAAGCCGGCAGTGGGTTGGGCTGATTCACATTTATACCAGCCATGCGCACAGGTACAAGAATAGGAGTCTGAGCAAAGAGTAACGTAAGGTGAAACCAGGATTACTTGCTTCAAAGGTAGAACAAACCTGTAGGTTCTTTGGTCAGGCTGAAAACTTCCAAATATTTGTTGGTGGGGTAATCTTGGGAAAATAAGTTTCCATGGCCAGCCATGCACTGGCGGCCCTCCTTCTAGCACCAGAAACTGTTGAGGCCTGGAAATTCGCAGGCAACAACAGCAAGGGATTCTCCCCATTCAATGTTCCCAACTAGGCCGGGACTGTTTGGTGTAGGGAATCCATTCGGTTTGCGGTCCAGCCACCATAGGTCAAGTAACAAAAACAAAGTTTTTACCGGTTGCAGCCCGGTCCACCGTGTATATTTTTTTATTTTTTGACTTAAAGTATTAGATGCAAGTGCCTAAATAACAATACAGGGTGATAAGGATGCAGGGAGTATTCACAACGTGATGCGCAGGTTCTTACCTTTTGTCTTAGCACCCACAAGCATCTAAATCACATAAGCAGCAAGAAAGTAAAACTAACTACCTATCTATCTATCTATCTATCTATCCCCAGGGAGCCAAATGATAATTTATTTATGAGTAATGTGTATTGTGCATGCATTATAAAGATGAATTACAGATAGTGGATATTCCTTCCTACAACACATGAACGATTAAAGATATTTTGACAATCAGATAGCCAATTGTTTTAGGAACAGCATACATCACTCATGGTGGTAATTCCACAAAATAAACCAGAAATTATTTAAACAAGAACATAGGCTCTAGGAGTTAGAACAATCTCACCGTTAATGGACAAAAAGCTGGAAAAACAAAATAGTTCATCTTTCCACCATCCACAACATAACATTTGAAAGTCCCACCCATCTTTCTCCAACAGGCAAACAATAATTATTTATTGCAAAAAAAAGTAGTTCTTCTTACAATATTGCTTTACATGTCTCCCTGGGAAAAAAGCCCATTCTTCCTCTAAGTCTTATATATTTATACAAAAGGATGAGACTGTTGGGTTTCCCACAAATGACCCTTGGGATTTCCAACTTTTCACCTCCCAAAACTCTTCTCAGACGTTTACAAAATCGTTACATATTACAAAAGTGAATGATTATTCACGAGGAGGGCCCGGCTTGCGTATTTAGGAATTTCTTCCACGTCAAAGCCTCAGATGCAATGCCTTCAAACATGCAAGGTTCCAAAAACTGAATGTTTATCTCAAACTTTGCAGCTTGGTTCTTGATGGCCTCGATTCTGGTTGCACTTAGACGAAGCTGATCCTACAATAGCTGCACACTGATGGCGGAATGATCTACTTCATTCCTTAAGATCTGGTCATCAAGGGATTTAAGGTGCTGTACTTTTGCTGCCTCCTCTTGATACCTCTTCTGCAAAATTTCCACAAATGAACCGTGGTCTGGAAAAACATCAAGCCTCTGGTCCACTTCTACTTGGCACCGGTTGTATGTAATCAAGAGCCTTCTGAAAAACTCTGTGCATGCTCCTTTAGTCTTTCTCACAGCCTTTTTGAAATCTTCTGTTGTGTTTATGGAAAAATCTACTAAATCATAATCCTGCTTCAGGGCCTGTCGATCTTTCGAAGGAAGCTCTGCAGGAGTTTCTTCATTATTTTCCAACCTTTCCATTCTCGATGTCAGGACTTCCAGGAAATCATGCGATCTGTCAACAAAATAAGAGGAAGTCTCCAGAATTTCCTCTAATTGGCCATCTATTTGCACAACTTTTCTCCTCTCTTCTTCTATGGCGGTTTGCAGCTCCAGCATCTTGGACTTTTGTGGCAGCACATGCTCCTTGAAAGGTTGTAGATTGACCTGCTGCTCTTTTGCTACCTCTAAAGTTGTTGTTAGAGAAGAGATCTGCTCTTGAAGTTTCCTTTCTTGTTCTTGAGCTTGCTTCTTGTTGCCTCCCAGGTGGTTTTTTGTAGCTCTAAGTCTTCTATCCTTCCCAGTAGCTGTTCCTTTTCCTCCTTGAGCTCTTGATACTCTTGCTACACTCTCTCTAGACACTCTTGTGTAGTTTCAATAGCTTGTCTCTCTGCTTGGAGGAGCTGCAGTTCATCCTTCGAAGACCTTATCTTTTTTTTCATGTCCTCATATTTCCTTTTCAGCTTATTTCTTTCCTCTCTCTCCTTTCTCAATGTGTCTTTCAGTTGAGCAGAGGACTTCTTGGATTGCTCCAAGTCTGTCATATTCTTGTCCACATTATCTTCTGAAGGATGAATCAGTGCAGCTTCGGCTCTAATGGTGAATCTTGGATCTTGACTTATTCCAAATACAACGGGCGTATCCGTTATCATTTTCCCAGGTAGACCTCATGTTTCAACCTTCCTTTATGTTCTCTTCACTATCCTCTTTTTCTCCCTATCATAGAAAACAGTGTTAAAATCAGGTATTTCTTCCCCCTTCTTCTGTACAAAAGGGATCAGCTTCAAGGTGGGGACCATGGACAGTCCATATGTGTTGACAGCTGGTATTTCTGGATCCTAAACCTCAGGGTTCTCGATGTCCTGAGTCTGTCCTCCAACTGTGTCAGAGGCTGACTGTTCTATCTCTGTCTGTGTCAACTTTAGCCACTCTGCTTCTTACTTCTGTAGCTCCTCTTCAAGCTTCTTCTTCTTTTCTTCTTCTCCATTTCTTGCGTCCTCCTCTGCTTTTTTGGATGCCCTGCAGCCACCCTGCAGCTTCTTGTGCCAACCTTTGGGCTTCCTCATTTCTTCTCTTGGCTTCTTCCTCAGCTTTTGCTTGTTCATCTCCCTTCCCACCTTTGGTGGTGATCTTCTTCTTGAACCTTCTCCTCAAAGCTGTTATGTTCAATGCACTTCGGAAGATAGATTCTTCTCTATCCCAATGGTGGGTGTATTCAAAATGTACGTTGTTTTCTTTGCAAGGTTCAGCTACTTTACTGTAGGAATCATTTCTATGGAAGAGCATCTCACCAAAATGAAACCTTTCCAACTCTTCTACAAACTCATCAGCTTTCTTCACTCTGGTGAACCTGTAACTTCCTAACTTGAAGGGCAAAGGAGGATAGGCAACGTTCTTATGCTCAAACAGAAAGCTTCCTATTCCATCCAGGAAGGCTTGCCTAACTGCCTCCTTGTGAATGATGTAGTCTGTGGCGTATTTGGGCAGTAGGGAGGGTGCTCTGGAACCTCTGAACATTCTGAAGTAGAGGCCATCTTCAGTCAGATAATAGTCTGTAGATTCTTCAATGACTTGCAACGCCTCCTCTAACATGCAATCACACTCCTTCAGAAAAATGAGCGTATACAATGGCATGATGAATTGTTCACATATTTCTCGGTAATGACTGTGGTACTTGTGCACCCACAGTGGCTTATATGTAGCATAAACAGGAATCCTCTCCCTGTCCCAGATGCACCTGAGGCCAAGGAAAGGTTGATTGCACAATATACATTCAACAAGTATGGAACTCATATAGAATTCAGATCTCTTCTGGGACACTCCTTCCAAAGCCGAGGCCATGCAGGATGAAAGACTGTTTGATACAATGTTGGCCTAGTTGAAAATGGTCCCCTGGGTTGCAACATAAAAAATAATTGGTATCCATTCTAGCTTGAATCTCTTTCCATGAGCTCTTCCAAAAATCCTGTTCAGCATCAAAGCTATGAACCTATACGGGGCCCTTAAGCTTGCTGTGTCATACTCTCCTGTTGCCCTGGTTCTGAAATGTTTTCCAGATAATAGCATTCTTTTAAGGGTCTCCACAAGGTCCATTCTAATTTTCTTCAACCAATCATCAGACATAAATACTTGTGCTTCTGGAAGGTGGTAGGCT
This sequence comes from Pseudotsuga menziesii, assembly GCA_001517045.1. Lineage (NCBI taxonomy): Eukaryota > Viridiplantae > Streptophyta > Pinopsida > Pinales > Pinaceae > Pseudotsuga > Pseudotsuga menziesii. The sequence continues at coordinate 147,694 of LPNX010881919.1, forward strand.
AGTGCTACATATCCAGGGCTATAGGCAGCATAGTCATGTTTGTTGACATTCTCCAGGATTATTGTGGTGACATCTGCCTGAGGCAAAATCCAACCAATTACTTCAGAGCATGGAAAAAGCTTTGGTCTGGTGGAAATATTCATCAGTGAAGATCTCTCTATGTTGGCATATATGCCTTCCTCCTCCAAGCCCATATCAGGCACCTCTCAGTGCATGATCAGCCTGTATATCTCTCCCCATTGGTACTCGGGTTCTACACCAGATATAAACTTGGTGACTTCATAAATGTATTCAGTTTTGGTAATAACTTCCACTTCAGGGTCCTCTTCGACCACAGGGGCCTTCTTCTTCTGTGGCTTTGATATATTGAATTCGGAATCTTCCTGTTATACATGCAATTATCATCATTAAGACATTCCTGACTATGTTGCAAACATTGAGACAACATGTGCAGCATTTCACTTTATCTATGTTTACCCTGACAACAATTAGTTAAATGAAGTAAAAGGTGTGCAAGATAACACCGTTATCTCCTACTAAAACAATTCTATCAATAACATCGAATGGGGAGAAAATCTACATAAAAATGAAGGAAACTCGGGCTATCTGCGGGCACCATGCCCATCGCACTGCGCGGGAAATACAGTGGAAATTATGGTGTTTGCAGGCAAAAACATCGTCTATGCAAACTAAGGTCAATAACTATATGTAGTGATAAATCCCCCTCCACCGGCTTGGGTTTGAAACTGGCCGTGAACCGATTTTGCGTGAAACAGTGCGGCGAAACGCGACTGTGGTTTGACGAGGCAGGTAGCACGAGAACAAAAAAGGGGGGATGGGCGGGGGGGGGGGGGGCAACCATTCCAAGTGCCACAGGAAGGCCGGGAAAGCCTTCTCCTGCAAAAACATCATCATACGGGGCGAATTGGTGCAGACAGTGTAACGGCCATCTGCACCAAACCCCTAACTCTCTAAGCGTAGGGTTGCATAATGAAAGGCCGATGAGTAAAACACCCTATGGGCCAAACGCCCTCCCACGAACAGTTACGATACAAATCCACAATTATATATGGAAGTGAACGACGGGACCAAGGGAAAATGGCTGCAACAAAAACCTAACCATGGGAAAAATCACCAAACGCCAAAAAGGAATGGGATAATGCAATAGAAGCCTACCTCGCACTGCTGGGTAATCAATGGGAAGAAAGGTGGTCAAGCTTCCATAGTTGAGCCACCTAGACGCGGGTACCGACAACGGGGGTCCAACTTCTTGAGCAAATGACAGAATGCGATAATGACAGCTTGCGACAGTCGAGAATAACAATCGAATAATAAAACAAACCCCCCATACATATATATATATGCAAACGTAAGTGGCAGGGAAATAAATCGGACTGCGAAAAACTATGGATCGGAGGTCGAAAGCATACTTCCTTCCGCAACGTCAGGGGCCAAAACACTAATCTATCTGTGGGGATAACTGGGAGACAAATAATCGCACGTTGGAGATCTAAAACATCGGAGCGATAGCAAAATGGGAGCCGCAACGGTGGAGGTATAAAGGATATCACAGCCTGCAATGGGCATAGTCTTCATCGGAGGAGAAACGACTAAACAGCCGGAAGGATAGTGAATCTTTCATCCTCAATGGAGGAAGAATAAAGGCCATCACGCCCCGCTATGTAATGTCTAAAATGGAAGAGAGAACAACTAAAGATCGGAAAGGTTAGTGCTTCTTTCATCCGCAACGGTGGAACCGTAAACTTTAAGGATCGGCCACAACAACAAAGCAGGGTCCGAAAAGTCAATAGAATAATCGGGAGACTTTGCGATTTGCCATCCGCAACGGCGAAGAATGAAAGAACAAAAAGTTTCGACGCGAAACCAAACAATCAGCTGACTAAGGCAAATGCATCGAATAAGAATATCGATACTGAAGCTGATTATCTTTCCGCAACGGTGGGAGAATAAGCAAATAAACTTCCAATTCAAACATGCTGAAAACGCATTTAAAAGCAACGATAAAGTTTGAACAAACAGTGGATTGTTTCAAGCGTTAGAGGATAAAACTAAAACAAGTAGTAGATCAATCCAAGCATTAGGAAAAACCTTTGTGAAGAATCATTGAGCCAAATCAAAGAAGAAAATCAAACTAATCTAAGCAAAAGGAGTGTCCCAAAAAAATTTGGAATTTTGGGAAAATGTTGCAGCTACAACACACTCTTACTCTTCCATTTTCTATCCTAGGATACATGTTTTTGTTTTTAACTATGTTCCTGCCACCATATCTAATGGTCTGTTATGCCTATAAGTTAACTAGCTTCCGCTTTTAACAGAATTCCTTAAGCCTGTGCATTTAGATCTTCATATGAAAACCTAGCATATACTGTTGGATTCTTTTGGATTTAATGTCTATATTATCAGCATCCAGAGACCCATAAATTCATATCCTCAACACAGAGATTACTTTAGTTTATTACATAGTCTCTCTGGTCTCACTATCTCAGAAATAAGACCTCATAACCTCAACCTTTTTCCTTTGTGAATGTTGAACTCATCCTGCTACCTTACCAATAGACTGAATTTTTATTTTTAGACTTGAGTTTTCTCCTGTCAATAATTTATGTGTCGTGACCTCAAATACTAAGTGAACATAATCATCTTTATCTATTTGATTGCAGAAACCATGGTCTTCCTGACTCTCACATTTTTTTGTTCTCATGTTACTTCATACTTTCTCTTATGTCATCCATACACCTTCCTTAATCACCCATCATCTTTGAAGAAGATAGCTTTCAATATACTTTCAACATTAGATACCAATTGAATTTTTTTTATACCAATTGGAATTTTCTGACTTTAACTCCCCCTGAGTACAAGATCCCTTCTAATGTTATTTTCGAGGTTTTTTTTTAATCACAAGAGACATTTTTAGAAAAGGATCCCACAGTCATCACTACATCCTTCTTCATCACCTTCATATTTATCGGTGTATTCTTCTACATCACTAAGTAGCGTTCCCTCATGATGAGTGTCATTTTTATCTATGACCTCATTATTCTCAACATCAACTACAGAGACTTCATTAATGACTGAAATTTGTGTTTCTTATGAAGCTTCTAATTCTTTCATCCACACATTTTCAAGAGGTGTACTATTTACTTGTCCTTCACCATGCTTTGTGCTGGTTTCCTATTCCCTTTTCATCCTTTGATTTTCTCCCCTGACTCTGTATTCAGCCACCTTGTGACCAAACTTATGATAGTAATGACAATAACCATGAATTTTTTCTTTATCCACAGGATTTCTTTGGTCTCTCTGTTTCCTAACTTCCATTTTCTTCCACTGTCTTTGAACTTCTACTGGAGCATCACATTCCAATTTACAATTTCTATCCAAGTGTCCAAAGTTATTGCATTTGTAACACTCTATATCAAACCTTTGGAGAAGTCCAAACTTGTTATGATTCCTTACCTTCAGATTTTTAATTGCATACTTCTTTTACTCATGAACTTTTTCATAAGCCTTGCATTTCAGGGCCTTATGACCAAAGTTATTACAGAAATAACAATGACCCATAAATCTTTTCTGATTTCTATTTATTACTTGTCTCTTGGGATCTTCATGAGTTATGTCTTTGTCATGAAATGATAAAGCATGTTCTTTGCACTTTTACTTTTTAATAGGAATCTTCAGTAATTAAGCATAGATATTTGTACTTCCTCTCTGATTAGTGAGTGGGAAACTCTCTAGCTTCTTCTCCTTAACAAACCCCAAACCAGACCTATCACTTGATGGTATTTGGCTACTCAGAATGTCATCTAGAATCCTTGAGTTGTTCTCAGACTTTGATTTAATGGATTTTTTATCAAATCCTTCTCTAAGTCGAGAAATTTCTTTCTCAAGTTTTTCATAATCTTGAATTCTCTTCCTGACAAGAACTACTAGATATTCCTCACTCTTCTTGGCCTCTTGAAGTCGGTTTCTCAAATTAGTAATAATCTTATTTGTCTCTTCTTGGTATTTAGATAGTTTCTCTTTCAAAACTTTGTTTTTTCTCCTACATCTTTCAATTTCATCTACAACAGCCATGTATTCAGCTTCTATGTCCACTTCTAATTCCTCATATGAGTTTGATGTTCCTAAAAAAAGTATTTCATTATCTTCACTCATATCCTCATATTCACTTTCTTCCTTGGAATAGAAGTTCTTCATTTTTTCTTTAAACTTCTTCTTACCCTTATGACAACAAGATTCTTCATGGTCACTCTCCTCTTTTTTTGGGTAGGAAGACTTATTGGAAAAATTTCCAATCCTTCCATAGTTAAAACATTTCAAAGGCAGTTTACCTTTGTATTTCCCAGTGCCTTTATTAAGTCTACTTACAAAGAGGGCTTCCTCATCATCAATATTTTCTAATTGATTTTTGGAAGTGACTTTAAATGCTGCTTCTTTCTTCGATTTTTCATCCTGTCCATTTCAAATCTCATAAGTAGTGAGAATTACATGCAGCTCATATACTGTCACCTTTTTAAGGTCATCCCATTCCTCTAGGGTGGAAACCTTTGAGTCATATCTCATTGGTAATGTTCTTAGTATCTTGCTTACCACTTCTTTTTCTTTCAATTTTCCTCCAAGACCTCTAATAGCATTAACCACCTCATATACATGAAGAAGGTATTCCCCAATATTATATTCTTCTCTCATTTTGAGGATTTCAAACTGACATTTATATGTCTGCAGTTTGGATTCTTTTACCTTAGATGCTCCTTCATAGATAATCTTCAATTTATCCCAGGATTGTTTGGCATATGTGCATTGCATAACCTTGGTGAACACAGTGTTTGTTAAGCCACTAAAGATTGCATTAAGGTATTTAGAATTTCCTTCATATTGGCCTAGTTCTATTGTGTTTGTAGGGTATTGGTTTCCCACAGGAACCTCCTTTTTAGTTGCAGCCCAAACCTTCCATCCAAGGGACATCAGATGGAATCTTATTCTGATAGTCCAATATGCATAGTTTTCTCTTGTAAATAGTGTAGTTCTTTTAGTGTCCATGCCTTCTTGCTGATCCATAGTGGTTTTCATAAAGGATCTACCTTCCAGTGGTTAAACTGTGTTGAAGGAACCCGCTCTAATACCAATTTTTGGTTTATTGGTCAATACTAAGAAGGGGGGTGAATCATTATTGTTATATTTTTACTATTTTAACCACTTTTAAATCTATCATTAGAAACACATAACAATAGGAATACACAGAACACAATTTTAACATGGAAGCCCAATAGGGTAAACCACCAATGCATCTTATTACTACAAATTTTTTATTTACAAATATTTTTGCCTACTGATACAGACAAGGATGGTATTACACCCTATTTGCCAATACCAATTGGAAGGAGTCTACTACCCCCTTGTTTATCAACTACGATCGAAAGGATGCTACAATACCCTATTTACCAATGTCAATTGGAAGGAGGGTACGACCCCCTGGTTTATCAACTATGACTGAAATGATGCTACAACACCCTATTTACCGATGCCAATTAGAAGGAGTCTACAACCCCCTGGTTTATCAGCTAAAACTGAAAGGAGGAAACAACCCCCTGCAGGCTTGTTGCCTGCCCTAGCACTGCCCTACCATCCTGATATGTTTCTCATGATTTCTCTCCCATTAAATTCTATCACACCCACTGGTCTCTGATTCTGATCATGCAATTCGAACTGCAAAGACATCTTCCTTCGTACTCAAGACATTGCTTAAATACTTCTCACTGTTTAAGATTGTTTCAATAGTTATGCCTCTTAAAACTGAACAAGCATACCTTTCACTATTGCACCCTTTCAAATATAAATATTACACCTTTCAAAACATCATTTCACGTTCTTCCATTGATCCTGCACCTCAGAGATCGTTTCCGCAACTTGGAAACCATTTCCGCACCTATGTCCAACGTTTGCAGGTGCTTCCATACTACCAAAACTCTTTCTGCGGGATCAACTTCTTGATCCAATCAAATTCATTGATCATATCTCTAATTCAATCCAGATTGTCGACCAAACCATCGATATCTGCCTCATAATCGCCTTTCTGCACCAAGATTTTGTTTCAACGATTTCCCACCATTGATATTCGTCAGTTGTTTTCCTGATCGTCGATCTCCAGATTGCAGGATGCGAGATGTCGACTGTATGCTTTTTCCTTTATACAAACTCCTTTCTGCAAGCTTCTTTTCACAAGATTCTTCTGCATCGTCTATGTTTTGTGGAGTCTTTCCTAACCATTGATATTGTGTATTTACCCCTGACCATTCGATCTTGATCTTTTGCGGAACTTTGTATTTTTTGCCTATCTTTTACGGGATGCTTCCTAACCATCAGATGTTGTGCAGGATGCTTCCTAACCATCCATTCTCGAACTAATTCAGATTTTCATTCTGTCTTTGCGGATTATACAAAAACTGATCCTTATTCATCGGATCTCATGCAAATAACTATGCCACCTCATCATTGTGGCATGTCATCACTACCTTCGTCTATGCCACCTCATCATCGTTCCATTTTGTTTTTAATTTGACTTATATTACGTTAACTCTGCCATGGTATATTTTTGCTTATTCTTTATACTTCATAATCCATTACTACCTTAGTCTTTCATCATCATTAGGACACCATCATATTCCATGTCATCATGTTTGGAATGCCACATATCCACTAGTTATTCCTTTGTCATTCGTGAACACCTTTGAAATCAATCAGAACTATAACCCAAATTTTCCAACAATGTTAATGATTACAATGATGATGACGAAAATGACAATGTTGATGTTTGAGTCTGGAAACCCTTCCACACCCTCAACGCATGTGTCTCGCCTAACCACGCCAAATTTCACACGAAGTAGGCACATACATAAATAAATTAATCATTGGCCCCATGTAGCACATGATGATGATGATGATGAATATGGTGGACTTAAGTATTGAAAAATAAAATGAAAAACAATATTAGTTGCAAAGACATTGAACATAAAATTAAAATTTATAATATTTAACTTACCAATAGGTGGAAGCACATTGTTCACAAAAATAAATATTGTTTTCTATGCTCCTACATTTACTCTCTTGTGTATCATATGTACAAACTGTCCCACTGTAAAATCTGCTGGAATCATATATCTGTAAATCCAAAATGATCCTGATCTATTCAAATACAATCAAATGATTCATAGATTCCTATCTTCAATTTGATGAAAATAATTGATTTTGCAAATCAAATTATATAATAATATTCAAATATTTGGATACTTGTCCCGGATTATTTTAACCTTGTATTTTCTCCTATCTGTAAATATATGATCTCATTAATGTTAGTAACTCTTTTTAAAACAAATAAGATAAAATAATATTTGTGATTAATTAGTTACCCTTCAATAGACTTCATCATCTTCTTCATACAAGTCATCATCAAATTCATCATCCATATCATCAGATCCAAAGTCAACATTGTAAGGATTGGCCATATCATCATCATCATCTAATTCAGTTACAATCATCACGTCATTGTTGATATAATATTCATGGGCATTGTCTTCTACATCATTTGATTCAACTAATTCTTGGACATCTTCTGGATCATCACGATCATCTAACTCATGTTGATCATGCTCTGCATCATCGTCATCTTCTTCCAAACTACCCTCTTCATTACCTTCCTCTAGGTTATATTTTATCGGCCTTCCCCTTGGATCGTGTCTCACATCAAATGACCAACCTGCTTTACTTGAAACCTTTGAGTAAAATACCTATTCACATTGGATTGGAAGAACATAGGTCTCTGTTCCTGGCTCAAACAACCTTATATTTACCATGGTAAATCCCTTATCATGTTCAATAATAGTTCCATCGGTATCACATTGATTCAATCGTAACCTGTACCATTTGAAAACAAACACAACTACCTTGAAAAATTTAAAGTCACACTAAAGAATATCTTCCAAATACCCATAGTATCGATTTTCTGAGAGTCCTGGATGTCTGTCACTTCTAGATGAAACATTGGTCAACTCAAAGATTGCAGATATCCCACAATCTTATTTTTTCTTTGTATCATCCAATTTTTTGATGTGATATCTACAACCATTGTAGACCATAGCCTTATGGTGTTTTACTTACAAATAGGAATACACGAAAATACTACATAATGATTCAATATTTATTATTAAGTGCATGTTTATGCAACCATACATGGAAAAGAACAACATGTACATCAAAATGTAATTTGCAAAAAAAAAATTAGAGTGATTGATTAATATGCTTTCCTACTTAGGATTTTAAACCATATCCTAAACCGGTTTCCGTTTGTGTAATATTTGTATCTCCATTGCGATGGGCTGATTTTACCAATGAATCCACACCTTCTCGTGATATTCCACGACTCGATCGTTCACATCGTTCAATCCATACCTTCATCCAGTCGATATTTTTTGCAATGTATAAATGAATTGCATCCCACTCTCGACCAACTGTTTGATGACAATAAACATTAAAATTCAAGACAGATGTAAATTTTCTAAACAAAGTATATGCTCTTATTTGATGCAGTAAATTAAATATGAAATAATAATGTGTACAATATATATACATAAAATTCAACATTCAAATGTATTATATTAATTAACATCCACTATCTAATAATTACATTTCACCTTCCTCAATCTACCTTTCCCCTTCATGTACTCCCCTTCAGAATTGTTATTAGAGTCTGAATCACAATTGTGTTGTAAATTGAGCTTTGACACTAAATTAGGAAGATATTCACTAACATACAACATTTTTTGGTATACCATATATCCTTCCATCATAGATCCCTCAGCACGTGCTCGTTGTCTCACCAAACCCTTCATAAATTTCAAGTTCCTCTCAACCATCCACATGGAGCTTGAGTGCACAGGTCCACACAATTCAATCTCCTCAACTTGGTGTATGAGTTAGTGTTCATGTGCATTGAAATTTTTCGAAGGTAGGTGCTTCTGCATTTGACACATGAGACGAGGAATTTCTCTCCTCCAATACATCATATCTTCTTTATGGATTTCTTTAGATGAAAACCATCTACAATTGGCGCAAACCAATAACGATATTTAACACAAAAAAAACATTAAATTACATAACATGAATTAGTACACAAAAAATAAATATAAATTATACGAAGAATTAAAGAAACACTAAGCACATGCAAATAATCGCTAGTTACCTCATGTATTTACTAAGATTATATATAACTTGTTTGACATTGTTGTCGAAGTTGTCAGGGAGAGAGAGAGGTAGAACATACTGTATCAATATACAAAGCATGTCATTTTTTAAACAAAGAGTAGACAAACAAAATAAAAAATTTATGTAATAAAATTTTAAAAAAGTGGACATAACAATAATAATTACCTTAATGAAGACGTTCCAATCATGCATTTTGACCCCCATAAAATCATCTTTCTTTGTTATGATATTCTTCAAGGTCGCACAAAATCTAGTGGGAAATTGAATTTTCCGTGTTACTTCTTTTACAACATTACTTTGTTGCTCCATAAACATCCATGGAATTGAGTTTATATTAATTTGGTCTATGTTGCTATGAAATTGAATGGCGTATTTCATTGCATGGTTTCCTTCTTGAATTTCTTTGCAAACTTTCACAATTTTATCATTCTCACTCCTTAGCTCCAATAGTCGCCATAATGTTTCAATCACATTCTTTCCAATGTGCATTGTAACAAACAGATTAGCAATTTGTAGGTGCTCATAGTAGGGAAACCGGCTGAATTGTATAGAATAACTTTCCATTCCTCATGGAAGCCCATTAATTCCTTCATGATCACGACGGACATCATGAATATTAGTTTATAAATCAATTATGGACACTACAGTAAACAACACAAAAAAATACATAACATTCATATACGATGATCCATACATACCAGCTTGATGATTTCTATTATTTTGCATCTTCCAAAGGTGAGGTGTCATTCTCCATGGTTTTAATGCAGTCTCTTTATTCCCATTGAAAATATTTTTTTTGGTTGTTCCATACCTGTGATTCTTAGAGAGGAAATGCCTATACTCATCAAACACCTTCTTTCTTAAACTTTTTGAGTGACGAGATTTGATCTTAGGACCACAAACTGGACATGCAAATTTTCCTTTTGTCTGAAGACCTAATATATATAGATATGGAATATCTAAGTTAATTATAATTATATAAAAAATATTTTAACTACTTCATATAATTAAATGCAATTAAAGTGGAACTTAAAAATACAAACCACAAAAATGGGTTAACCCTGGGGCATCGTGTATTGTCCATACAACCATTGCATGGAATTGAAATTTCCTTTGTCGTATTGGTCTAGATATGTCATACATATTGACGACATTCCATAACTTCAGTAGCTCTTCTATAATAGGTTCGATATATACATTCATATCTTTGACTTGGAACTTACGTGATTGATTTGAAGTAGATATAAAAAATATAATTATGAGAACCATTAAGCTATATAAACCATGCACAAGAGTAAAATAATATATATATATATATATATATATATATATATATAACATTATGAAACAAAATACAACAAATGAGATGCCACAACTACATTAAAAATAAGTTGTAGACACAATATACCTGGAATAGTCATCGACAACACTATGTGCTCCCTCTTTGTTGAAAAAAATGGAGGAATGTTATTTTTGATACAAAAATAGTCCCACACCATGTAAATGGATCTCATATGTGCAAATGGATTAACACCATCCGCTACCAAAGAAATCCTAAGATTACGGGGTTCTTCTTTAAAGTGAGGCCACTTTTCCTCCATACCTCTAAATGCAGAACCATCTGCAGGCATTCGAATAATATCATATTGACTTTTGTTCTTGGCATGGTAATCCATAAATTGCGCTATGTTATTGCACTTGAACAGTAGTTGCAAACATGGAATGATGGGAATATAATGAAGAACCTTGTGAGGCACCTTTTTTGTTACTTGATATGTTCGATATATACTTATATGACATTTCAGATGTTCTGTTGCAAATTAATGTTGATTATAATATATAACATGGTCATCGGGGCATGCATGAATTGCTTCATAATGCATTATAATCTCTTTCATGATGGAAGATAAATCTCAATATGTGCGAGGTAAAATATTTGTTGGTGGTGACAAAAATTCAGCTATCAAGCTACATCAAATAAAAATAAAAATAGAGTTAATATAATATATATAAATAATATTAACGAAACACACTTAATCCGTATTAATTTGAATTATGAATTAACAATACAATTATTAGAGGAATAAAGATAAACTTTATCATGATCTTATATATGTGATGTATTATTTTACATACCTTAACATCCGTGTGATTTATATGTTTGAAAGACCATTCATAACCTTCAATTTCGTTATCAACAATATAGCAGAGAGAAGATTTGTTTTGGACCCTTCATAAAGGGGTATGTATGCCTTCTCAAGAAGAGGTATATCATGAACATCATCAAAGTCGTTAATATTTTCATTATCATCGTTGTCGTCATCATCCATTCTAACATTATATGAATCATGGATCAATGTATTTCTACCATCATCTTCAACTACATTATCGGTATGATCATCTTCTTCAATATGATCATTCACTTGTTCTCCATTAAGCATAAGCGCTACATGTTCCTCCGGTACTTGTTCCGAAAGCACTTCCTCTGGACGATATGTCATAGGATGTCTTTCCTTTATAAATACATGAATACATCAATAAACATAAGTTAATATAGGAAATATTAAAATAATACATACATTTACCAAAGCAAAAAATATAAAAACTTCATAATGATAAACTTACAAATGGATGATATTCATTCCCCCCCTTAGTGTGTCCATGTTCCTTACAATGTTTTATTGTTGTTACGATCAATATTCTTCTCCTCTTAAAGCCCCTGCATTGACTACATGGACAATAACATTTCCCATCACCCCTTAGTTTCGTTGCATCCCATAGTCTAACAAGTAGTTGTCGATTTTGTTCGTTTGGATCAGGAATATTGTTATTTGACAATTTGTCACAAACATTGTGAATGGATACTATCGACAATGTTAAAATCTCAAGGTCCACACATCACTATTTTTGCAATCCGTGGATTGTCGAAGAATAAAAAAAATTCTGCAAACTGTCTATTGAAGAAAAAAATAATTCCGCAAACCGGCCATCGAAGAATAAAACAATTCCTCAAACCGTCCGTTGAGGAATAAATAATTTCCACAAACCACCCGTCGCTTCTATAGAAAACATGTCGTGATTTTTTTTAATTTATATATTTTCAAATTTCACTGTCATCGAATATCCGACAATATGAACCTAATTACCATTGCAAATATGCATTTATACTATTGTAAAAAAATAACTTGGACTCGTCGAAAATCCAATGACCATCCCTTCACCACTCGTCGAAAATCCGACAACCATCCTTTCACATTTTGTCACAAATCCGACCAGCTTTCATCATTTAACCAACAACAAGCCTCGTCGAAAAACTTATGAACATGAAGGTCAAAAAACCGACGATGCTTCAAGACAACAAAAAGAAATTGTACAAAACAGTGCTTTTCATCATTGCAATCCGACAAAAAATTACTTTATGTCAGATTTCATCGAATTTTGGGCTCAAATCTTGTTGTGTAATGTAGGATGCTGACCCTAGTTCTATCAAGAGATGTGGAGGAGATACCCACAGTTTATCCTTCAAAACTTGGATTCGTGGGAGTTTCGAGTTAGCCATGATCCCCAAGGGTGTGATGGTGACTAGTGGTTTTTTACTAGGGAAGATTGGTCAATGTAATCGACACTTTTCGTTTATGGGTTCTATTAGGGGATAGGTCAATATAGTTCACACTCTCGGATATTCCAAAAGAGGAAGGATAGGATGTGGAATATAGTGGTGTATTATAAAGATGAAGTATGTGGGTAAGGATGTTGATGAATTTAGGTTTTAAAAAAATCATTACTCATGTGTGTGTGTTAAAATCTTGTTTTACATTTAAGAGGACTTTTCATTACTCATGTGCGTGTATGTTAAAACTAGTCAGTGAAATGGATGATGTTTGGTCGCTATATTATTGTAGGTATGTGTGTTTATCATTAGTACCTACATAGTATATGTATAAGCTAGCTACGCATACATAAACTAGGCGTGTATGCTAGTACTACTAGAAGTAATTGTCTTAAACTCTTATTAATATGCATAGATTAATGTAATGTTTAGGAGAACATAAATGTATAAATATAAATGTTTCACAAATATCCAATGCATTCATTATCATTGCTAAGGGTTAGTTAATTTAGAATGAGGTTGTCATAGATATGGTGTGGGAAATTGTCATTTACTTGGATACGTATTCTTGTCATTTAATTCATGATCATGTGATTTAAATCCCTTAGGGATTAAGTTATTTAATTAGTATTATTTTCCTAAAATTGAGGGGTGGGAGGTTAATGAGCATTGAATGGGGTGGTTGAGAGAGGATTTTGGGGGATAAGAGAAGGGGTACGTGTCGGGAAGGGGATTATTATTGTTGTCCATTGTTCTTTGTATTAGGTAAAAGTAGATGAGAAGAGAGAAAAAAAATTAATTGAATGATAAGGAAGAGAATAACATTGAGAAAATTTCATAGTTTGGATATTGGAGATTGCTATTGTTGTTCTTGGAGATTTCAGGTATGGTTGGGGAATTCAGGCATGGAGGGCCAAGGAACCTACGCATTTCCTTGGGGATAGGGATCCGGTGAGGTTTCTCCTAGTTGGAAGGGAGGTTAAAAACTCCATCTTGGTCTAGACTATGGTAGAGAGAAAAACGAAGGCTTGGGCTAACTCAAATAGATTTACCAAGTATTTTATTTTAATATTCTCCATTTCCTGCTTAAATAAATTGTTAGTTGATGTTATTGTTGATGTAATCAGAGTTCTGTTATTATGATGCACATAATTTGATGAAATTGTGTACTGTTAGCTAGATCTATTTGAAATGTTGAACAGTTATGAAATGCTAACACTATTAGAATGATTAGTATTTTGAAATGTTGAAACTATTAGTTATTATTGTTTAATTGATTCATACACAAAACTATTATAAATAATTCACCTTGACTTATTATGACTTACTTCATGTGTAAGATATTTATAAGGGATTAGTCTAATAAATCGAGCCCTTACAAGAAGGAAAACAAGATTTGGCTTCTAAAAGTTTTGAGTGCCATCACCTTGACCCATTATCAACACATGAGCCACCAAACTTCTAGAAATTTTCCTTGCCTCTCAAGATGTGAAAAATAGATTGTAAGTCCTGTATACCAAAGTCTCTCGTGAGTTGAAACAACTCCTTCATTAGTATCACAGTTCAGAAAGCTTTAAAAACTCATTTATTAATATCAAAGTTACAAGTCACTACATTTTTCTCACAAACTTGAAAAAAGAAAAGTAAATTTGCATACAGCTCCATTTAAGAACTTCAAGGAAAAATTGTGCCATAACCTTAGGATATGAACTCTTTATTCAATTTCATTACATGTAGTGTATTGGAGACTCAAAGAAATTTCCAACTATTAGTTGCACTCTACACTTTCACTTAGTCTTAATTTACATTTAAAATAGAACTAAGAATCAAGGATGTAGATAACCCTTTATATTTAAGTGTTTTGGCACCATTCGAAATAGGTTCAAGTTATATAATATATGTGTTGTTCCAAATTCCTAATAAACATATGCACGGACTTTTCAAACTCTTGAAAAGTTATTCTATCTATGTCATTTTAATTCAAGGACACCCAACCATTTACTCAAAAAATTAGGATTTACAATAATATAAGTAATATTAGGTATTATGCACAATTATGATCTATTTTCATAACAAGGGCCACATAAAACTAGAAAAAAGAGCAAGGATTTATGACATTAAGAGATAATTAGAGGTATAAATTGTATTATAGTTTCTATAGGTCAAAAAATTTCACACGTGAAGACTAAATGATGGGTATTATTTAAAAATAATAATAAAGGAAAGCCATAAAACTATTACAAGCGTGTATAGTACTAACCATCTTTAAGCAACTTAAACTAAGGCATTTTGTCTTCTTCTTTTTTCGATTTGTTTCTTAGAAATTGTTAGTTAATTAGAAGCAGTAGCAGATACAAAAGATATTTTGCAATAATGGTATATATAACTAAAACTTGAAAACAATAATATTTAGAATCATAGGGATCTAAACATATACATTTTTATTTTAAAAATATTAAGTTATGCGTAGTTAAAAATATTGTTAAAAGTGGACATATTAACATAGTTTTGGAAGAAAACTAGTAGCTTTGTATTTGTTTAGTACAAGTTATCATGATTACATCAAACCTTGTTTTGAACCAATCACATTGCCTAACAACTAGGATTTTCATGTTCTAATAAAATGCATGTAGTCATTTTTAACTAACGCGTACATATCATATCACACTAATTATATAAATGAAACTCCATTGAAAAAATCATAAATCACAATAATTCGTACACATTATATATAAAACTATAAACAAAACTCCATCAGAACTTTTTGGCTTTAAAGCACTTTTTGGGCTTTAAAGCATTTCTTGCCGAATTATGCTCCTCATTATTGATGTAAACCTTGAAATTTGTCTAATGTTTAAGGTTTAATTCAATAGTGCTTAGCCATCATTGGTGTGAACACCCTCGAAACTAGACATGTATATTTCCACTCAAGAAGCCCATTCCTTGAATCGCGGTATTCTTCAAAGTATTGTTGCATTTATTTTGTGAGGAGACCCTTCCTATGTGATCCAAACCTTGAAAGAGGCCTATATCCCTATCCTAGGCACTAATTCAATATGGAGGGCTTATCTCATGGGTCGAGATTTCCTTATTAGAGAATATCCCTTATAGGTGAGTGCTTCAAGGTACAATTCCCTAGATTTTGGTCTTGAAGAATGCCTTAGGTGAGGATACTTTTCCTTAAGGAGACAAACCACACAACTATGTAGTTATCTCACTTGACAATTAGTGGAACCATAGGTCTTATCTTTTGATCATGAGTTGACTCCATAGCCCATGCCCCTTGCAAGTAGGTGCTTCAAGATGAAATAATGTGTATTTATACCTTGGATCATTATTTCGACCACAAGACTCTTGTTTAGTGTGCCAAACCCTATAACTAGGTCCTTGTTCCACTCATGGGCCAAAGATTCCATCTTGAGGGCCCATATCATTGAGTGGGGCCACATCCATGTCCTATTCCCATTAAAGGTGGGTTCCACAAGGTGCAATCACCTCAATTTCAACCTTAGAGCATACCATGGGTGAGGATAAACTTCTTAATCATGCTAAACCATGAAAATCCATCATTATACCACTCTTCGGTGAATGATTCAATCTAGAGGCTATGTGTAAATTGGTTCTAAGTTAACATGATGATTTTTTTCCTAAGAGATGTGGAATTTGAGAACATAAATTCCTCCATTTCATCCTCAAAGCATTTTTTGTCTAGAATACTTGTCTTCAGTGTGCCAAACCCCACAAAGAGGTCCTTATCCCACTCCTAGGACAAGTATTCCATCTTGATGACTTCTCACATTGTTATGGATGCATTCATGTTCAATTTAGTTTGGAGATTGTAGTACCCTTAATACAATGAACATTATCCAATGGAAAACACATAATACTTTTTGTTTTTAAAACAATATGCACAATGAACTAGATAAATATGTTCCAAACATCCATGGAAATACATAAGAAGAAACTTATAGGCTTGTCATCAATATATCAATTTTTCTATGGGTTATCAATATTAGGAAGCATAATCATGACCTCGAGCTTGACATGAGAACCCAATCTCATCCATAATTCCCAACATTATTGTTTACATATCAATAGTATAACTCATTCAATCACCATTGCTCCCATTGCAAGATAAAAACCCTATTTACCACATTACTAATAGCATATGTTTTAGAGTTATTCAAACAAGATATTAGAATCCATTATCTTATGCAACAAGAGCGAACTATGTGGATGGTGCAACCCTACATCAAACACTTGTAACTAGAGCATGAGAAAAGCATTATTTAAAGATAGTAACACACAAAGTAGCATGCTAATTCAAGATAAGGTATCATGGGGTGAATTGGAAGAGTTCAAATATCCAAATCCTATAGGTACCAGTTATTATTTACTAACAAACATATGATTTCATGTATTAAGTATTATCTAACTTGATTCAATAAGATAGGAACATCTGACATGATAACTATCATAAGGCGCAACTATTAAGAAAAGAAGTCAATCTAATTAATTAATATTCTTGAGGTCCTAATAATGCATCCTTTCTATATTTAGACCCTTTTTATACATGATGATCGTGTTCAAGAATTTATATGACAACATTATCACAAGAAATAATATCAATAAGTTAAATTCTTCATATCCATCAAACTTATATCTTTTTCCATAGCATGAGATGTATGAGAATTGTTACCTCTCGAACCTACAATCCAAGATATTCAAGTCCTTGGATGAAGTGAAATAGTGACAAACATATAATAATAATAATAACAATAACTAAAGGACACATATCGTCATGAACAGTTGATATAAGTGCCTTCAGTATTTTTATTTATACAATAATGTTCGAGGACACAGGGTACTCCCAAAAGACCAAACACCTTTAGCAACTGCTTCACACAAATAGATCACGGATCAACACACCGATGTTTGTCATGTGGTTAAAACCCTCGAGAAGGAAACAGTCCACGGCCCCAGCCAAATAGCTACTTGGAGCAATTTATTATGCAAAAGAAATAAAGTTACATGAGCTTCTCATAATCGATCAACTAGCCAAGGACCCTCTATGCTCTTTAAATAGAGATCATAGACCAATCGGGTGTTAAGCCATGGATCAATGGTAGGTATGATCTAAGAGAAGTTGAACCATCGGATCACTCTATGTCTAGAACATATCGTGACCGTCGGATTAGAATATTTACAAATGCATACTAATGCGTACTAAAGAAACACAGTTTTACCTAACGAATATATTACACAAGTTGATCTTAACTAACTCCTAAGTGTCTAAATATCCTAACATCCCCCCTTAAGAACAACTTGGGATAGGATTGAAGGATTTATAAAAGTGACACTATTAGGAGAAGGAATGAGGCATTAGAGCCTATCCCCCCTTAAGGACACATTCCTAAACTCCTAATATAGACCGAAGTTTAAAAAACTTCGCTTCTATAAGAGACTTGGTGAAGAAGTCTACAACTTGATCATCTGTAGGGCAATAGAGAACTTCAATAACACTATCATGAACAAGATTTCTGATGAAGTGCATGTGTAGCTCAATGTGTTTGCTGCATTGATGTAGAACTGGATCTTTGGCAAGCTTGATGGCACTTTGATTGTCGCACCAAAGTGGAGTAGGTTGCTACTACTGAAATCCAAACTATGAAAGGATTTGTCTAAGCCATAAAGCTTATTGACTGGAATTAACTGCGGCTTGATATTCTACTTCTGCTAAAGAAAGAGAAAGAGCTTGTTGTTTCTTACAAGCCCAAGTGATAGGTCCAAATCCCAAACTAAAAACATAACCTACAGTAGACTTTCGATCATCAGGATCACTGGCCCAATCTGAATCAGTGAAACCAACCAACAAAGGTTTCCCCCCTGTACTGTAATGAATCCCAAACTAAATTATACCTTGAATATATCGAAGTATTCTTTTTGCTACTTTCTAGTGACTTTCATGAGGAGTTTGCATATAACGAACAACAAGACCAATGGCAAAGGAAAGGTTAGGATGGGAATGAGTCAATTATAAAAGACTACCAACAAGCTAATGATACAAGGTGGCATCTACTTCAGGGGAAGTACAAGTGGCAGAAATTTTGACTCCAGACTAGAAGGGAGAAGGGGCTGGTTTACAATCTTCCATGTGGAAGCAACAAAGAAGGTCACAAGCATACTTAGACTGGGAAAGAAATATTCCTTCTTTGGTTTGCAAGACTTGAAGACCAAGAAAATAATGCAAATGTCCTAAGTCTGACATCTCAAAATTTTGCTTAAGACTATATTTCACATGGGTTATAAGTTTAGGGTCACTACCAGTAAGGATAATATCATCAACCTAAAGAACAAGTATGATGAGATGGTTTCCTACTTTCTTGGTATAGACATTAGGGTCAGAATGGCATCTAGAAAAACCAGTGTCAAGGAGAAAGGTATCCATTTTGGCATACCAAGTTGTAGGAGCTTGCTTAAGGCCATATAAGGATTTCTTAAGGAGACAAACAAGCCTAGAGTTATTTTGAACATATCCAGGAGGTTGTTCCATGTAAATTTTATCATGTAAATCACCATGTAAGAATGCATACTTGACATCCATTTGATGGACTTCCCAATTATGTAAGGCTGCAAGGGAAAGAACAAGGCGGATGGAGTTCATTTTTGCTACAGGGCCAAAGGTTTCATTGTAGTCAATCCCTTCAACTTGGGAAAAAACTTTGGCAACTAATCTTGCCTTAAGTATTTCAACGCTTCCATCTAATGCATACTAGTTATGTAGACCCATTTACATCTGACAAGTTTTCTTCCTTTTGGAAGAGGAACAAGATCCCAAGTATCGTTCACCATTAAGGAACGATATTCTTCATCCATAGCAACATCCCAATCTAGATTTCCTGAAGCTTCTGTAAAAGTTTCTGGATCATGATTCTCGGAAACTTGAGCCAAAATGGAAGAGGCTCGCTGAAACTAAGAACGTGTTCGACGTTGATCTCTAGGATCACTGGAAAGATCACCAGCTGCTTCACATGTTGAACGGACCCATCGAGGAGGCATTGGTGCTGGTGCAATTGGAGAAACATGGGCAGGCAGAGGTGGATTTTAATCCTCACTGTCATCATCAGAAAATGGAGTTGAAAACCTGTCAAAGAAGTTGGAAGAAGAAGAAGAAGAAGGCACAATTGTGGAATCAGGCTCGCAAGCCAAAGATGGCACACCCGCCAAGTTAAGCTCGCAGGCCAAGAGTTTTTCATCAAATTTAACATCTCTTCTAATGATTATATCATCTGAATGGGGGTGAAGAAGTCTATAACCTTTTACATCTTCTGAATATCCAACAAATATGCACTTTTCACTTTTAGGCTGCAATGCTTTCCATTTTTCATCCGGAATGTGAGCCCATGCTTCACAACCAAACACACGAAAGTGACTTACATCTGGTTTAATTTTACTCCATGCTTCTTCCCATGTTATACCTTGTAAAAATTTAGTGGGTGTGCGATTAACTATGTAATTTGCACAATTTATGGCCTCAGCCCAATATTGAAGACTTAGTCCCTTAGATTGGATCATACAATTAGCCATTTCTTTTAAAGTGCGGTTCTTCCATTCAGCTACACCATTTTGTTGTGGTGTATATGGAACAGTGTGCTATTGTTGGATTCCTTGTTCAGTGCAAAAAGTAGTGAACTTGTTGTTAACATATTCTCCTCCATTGTCAGATCTTAACTTAATAATTTGATGACCAGATTGTTTTTCAACAAGGGCCTTTTAGGCCAAGAACATGTTAAATACTTCTCTCTTAAGTTTTAGGAAGTAAACCCAAGTGCGTCTAGAGTAGTCATCAATGAAAGTTAAGAAATATTTGAAACCAAATAAGGATGCAGATGGAAGAGGACCACACAAGTCACTATGCACAAGCTCCAAAGTAACCAAGGTGTGCCAAGAGGCACGTTTGTCAAAACTGTCCTGATGATGTTTTTCGAGTACACAACCGAAACAAACACCATCCTTGCAAGATACCATCGGAAGACCAGTCACCATATTATATTTACATAGTTGTTGCAATGAGCGATAATTTAAGTGACCAAATCACTCATGCCAAAGTTTGTTCAAGTTATCACTATGAGCAACAAAAACTGAAGGAAAAGGTGATGGCCCAAAGTTGTTAAATTTGTACAACCTAGTAATATCATCAACAGTTCCAGTAGCAAGGACATTTTGAGGATTTTTAAAATCCTTGATTACAACTTGGTAAGGTGTAAACGTCACAGTTTTACCTTCACCTGAATGAGTAATTTGATAGACTGATAACAAATTGCAGGAAATTTTTGGAACACATAGTACATCACTAAAATGACCATTTTCTACTGGAACTGTTCCAAATCCTACAACACTTAGAGATCTATCATCACCAACAAATATTTATTTGGTGTTACATTCATGCATAGTAGAAAATATGGCTTGATCCTTAGCCATATGATAAGATGCTCCAAAATCAATGAGCAAGAAGATGCAGTATAAGAGTAACCAGAAGCACAAAGTGCATGTCCATGAGAGTTAGATTTTGAAAACGAATCTAGGCTGATGTAGTGCTTCTTCATTGCTACTTCCAAGGCTGCCATCTTCTTGAAACACTTAGATTCATCATGATTATATTTCCCACAAAAATTGCAATGATGCTCAGTCTTCTTTCCTTTTGGCTTAGATCATTTGTCATGTTTTAAAGAAGGAGCTGACTGAGAGGGTTTGGGACCCTTGTTGTTTGGCTTATTATTGCGAGAATTATGTTTCTTGGAAGGCTTGGACTTTTCTTTCTGTTGGGACAATAATGCTTTCCCAGATGTATCTGCATTTTTAATTATTCCAAGATGAATGATCTTATCTTGCTCTCTAATTAAGGAATCACAAAAGGATTCAAGACTAGGCTCATTATATCTAGCTACAGTCAAGGATTCTTTCATGGAGTAGAATGTAGATACAAAAATAGAATATGCAGGTCCAAGTTTGGAAAGAATATGATAAATACATTGTTTGTCTTCTTTCTTAATCTTCCATTATGCACATAAGAGTCTAAGAGTTTTATACTTAGATAAATAGTCTTGAATGCATGAAAAATCATTTGGATTCAAGGAAAGCAACTCATTCTCAAGTTGATGACCCCGAATTTCATTGTGTTTACCAAACACAGATTCCAATTTTTCCCAAGCTTTATCAGGTTCATCAATTCCAGATATGTGGAATCCCAAATCAGTAGAGATTGACATCTCAATCAATCCACGAGCTTCATCACATCTATTTGCCCATTTAATTTTCTTATCATCATTAGTGGGATCTATTTCTTTCTCTGAGGTTATCCTGAAAAGTCCCCTACTTCATAGAACATCCTCTATAAGATATTTCCATGAGAAATAGTTAGAAATTATAAGTATAATATCACAAGGGGAAGCCATACTGTAAAATAATGGATGAAAAAATAGAAACTAACTATCTGGTTGCAAAGAGCTCGAAAAAATATGCGGTTTTTAAAAAAACGGCACTGAAAACTGATTCTAGATGATAAAATTATGCTTGATCAAAGAAAATGTTGAAGATGTCCCCAATAGTGATGTGGCAGATATTAACTTGATCAACAAAAAAAAAAAACCCCTCTTCCCAAGATCAACCTTTGACAATCACTTTACAATAAAGTTGCTTAGAAGTGAATCACTTTTGTAGAATAAGTGAAGTTCACTTTTACAATAATGTTACTGTTAAATAATGCGGCAATAAATTAAAAGACTTAAGTGACTCACTTTTTATTTTATTTTATTTATGTGAGATGCACTTTTACAATAAAGTAACTTGAAAATAGAAATTGCATGCACTAAAAAGTAGTTAATAAGACTTGAACTCAAGACCTATTAAGGAATAAAGCAACTTTGGACCAAGTGAGCTAAGTTTAAAAGGTACGTAAAAGAATGGAAATCAAAAGGGGCTTTTTTTTTCTACTCTTCTCTCTCGTTCTCCATGCTTGCCTTTTTTTTTCTGTAAATCACAAAAAAAAAAACGAAAAACAAAAACAAAACAAAAAATTCCACACAATGGGGTTAGATCTTGGTTAGCTTACCTGGAAAGTCTATGTTTTCAAGTTTTCTCGTTGTTTCTGATTTTCCATGATCACACAAGGTGCAAAACAAAGAGCATACGTAGACGAGAAGACAAGAAAAAAACTTTCCCTTACTGTTTCTGATTCGCCGTGATCACGCAAGGTGCACGGCAAAGAGCATACGCAGTCAGGGAAGGAAACAATCCGAGACTGAAACAAAAAAAAAAATCTAATAATAAAACTGATAAGATATGAGAGATTTAAAAAAAAAATCCATCACTGTAACATTATACCTTCAAATTTGCCGAAATTGGTGTTTCTAGAAGAAACGGAAACGATTTTCGGTGAAACGAGAACTATTTTCCAATGGAAACAGCACTCTGGACGCAATGGAATGGCTCCCATAGGAAAAAAATGCACAAAAAATCCAGAACCAGAAACCCTTTCAAAGTTTTGGCAACATCGGTTCCAGATCTTGATCAAAACCGAAAGCAGCTCTTGATAAAAGATATGATACCATGTTCGAGTACATGGGGTACTCCCAAAAGACCAAACACCTTTAGCAACCGCTTCATACAAATAGATCACAGATCAACACACCATTGTTTGTCACATGGTTAAAACCCTTGAGAGGGAAACAGTCCACGTCCCCAGCCAAATAGCTACTTGGAGCAATTTATTATGCAAAAGAAATAAAGTTACATAATCTTCTCATAATTGAACAACTAGCCAAGGATCCTCTATTCTCTTTAAATAGAGATCATAAACCAATCGGGTGTTAAGCCACAAATCAATGGTAGGTGTGATCTAAGAGAAGTTGAACCATCAAATCACTCTATGTCTAGAACATATCGTGACCATTGGATTAGAATATTTACAAATGCATACTAAAGAAACACACTTTTACCTAACGGATATATTACACAAGTTGATCTTAACTAACTCCTAAGTGTCTAAATATCCTAACAATAATATCATTGTATTTTCAATCATTTCATATTACATTTTAATCTTATTATTATGGATTATTTTATGTTGAAATATTTATTTTGCATATTTAGTCATTGAACCATATTTATTCTATACATTTTTATCATAGTGTTTTTGTTGTATGATTGTTGGCCCAACAAAAAAATTCAGGGGTTTCTTGAACAAGTTTGGCCATATTCGGGCCTTTGAGCATTAAAAACTTAAGTTTTAGTTCAAAACTTCTATTGAAGAAAAATTATATCTATTGCAGTAAAGAAGTTGACTCAAAGACCATCTTGATCATGCAAAAAGATTCCACTTAAAAGTAGAATGAAGGGTAAAAGAATAGTAAAGAAAGAAAAAGAAAAGAGAAAAAAAAATAGTTATTTGGTAAGATGATTTTAAAAAGAAGGAAAAATAAAAGAGAGAAAAAATAGTTACGTAGTAAGAAGATTAAAAAAATGTTCCAATTGTAAAAAATGAAAAAGAGTAAGTACCTAAAAAGTGAAGATCATTGGGAGAAGGAGCGCTGCGATCGGGAAGACAGCTAGGGTTTTGGTAGATGGAGAACTCAGAGGGGGGAGGTTTGAGTGGGGTTTTCTGAAGGAAGGAGGCCTGATGGAAAAATGAAAGAGGGCGGCAGGGGAGGCTCGAGAGCCTCCTGAGCTCCTAAAATAGCCGGCCTAAAAATTGGATATATCCTAATCGATTTGGATACGAATAATACGGATAAACTAATGGTTGGGAAACCATGGAAGCGCATGCCTAAAGAGGCCCTGATTCCAACCATGTAGGTTAAATCATCTAAGATCCAGGAAAATATTTAGTTCATGCGATATCACCCACTTATAGGAAATTTTGTGGGTCTTCAGCCGTCAGAAAAGTCCCTGGTATGGTTGATCAATTCGACATGGAAACCAAAGGGTCACTATTATCTCCAATTGGGATCAAAAGGTTTATTTACCATTTCCCTCCTAAATATGGAAGATCAAAATAAGATCCTGTATGGGGGGTGTATTTATTATACTTTGATGGCCTTTTATTATGACCCTGGAAGGAGAATTTCTTCCCAAACAGGGCAGATATGAAGGTGGCTACTATATGGATCAGACTATATTCCTTGTCGGGAGAGTACTGGGATCTGGAGATCTTGGAATGCCTAGGGAATACCCTCGAAAGTTCATCAAGATATCATAACAAACCTGGGATCAAAGGTACACAGCATATGCAAGGATATGCATTGACATGGATCTATCAAAAGAAATTCCAGAAGCAATCCAAATATCATGGGAAGATGAGGACTAGCTCCAAACCCTAGACTATGAGAAACCCCCCTTTCGATGCCAAAGGTGCCATGAATATGGGAATATATTCAGGGATTGTGCCATGAATAACCCAAAGGCATGCTAGGGAAGAAAGGAGGAAGAGAATATCATATTAGGGTTTCACAAAGGTCCCATCCCGCAAAAGACAAGGAAGAAGGAAAGAAAATCAATAGATTCACAAAAAACCAGTAGTCTCTAACAAATTTGAAATCCTAGAAGATCTCACGAAAGATCTCATGGAACGAAATGAAAGGAAAAAGACAGAGTAGGAACAATGAAACAAAACTCCTGAGGCATCGTCGAAATAGAGAGGTCATATGGAAGAGGAACTTACTCAAGGAAGGAAGAATGAAGACTCACGAGATAGGAGATGAAGTGGAAGATATGGATATTGGAGATATAGATATGGAAGGGATTGAGAAGGCATGTGCAGATGTAGAGAAAGGATATGTTCTGTAAGAACAAGTAATACTACTGAAATAAGCCATCCTTCCGACCCGAGCCTCAAACCAACTAGGGATAAGATCGGGGTTACACAAGGAGAAAAAAAGGAAATTCGAAGAACCTGCCAAGAAGGCCGAAAGAAAATTGAATAAGCAAAGAGTTGTAAAAGCAGGTAGGATGTTAGTTGAGTCAGGACAATACCCAATGATAAAGGAGGCCTTAGGCCTTTAGTTACCCAATTAATATCTTATCCTGAAATATCCAGAGCTTGAACATCCCACGGAAGGTAAGAACTCTAAGCAAAAAGATTAAGAAACAAAACCCAACAATTTTTTCCTTCAGGAAACAAAGTGCTCGGCAATAGAATATAGGAGGTAAGCAACAAAATTTGTAAGGGGAGTGAAGGAATGGGAATAGATGCTAGAGGATTTGTGGGAGGCCTCGGTATCATGCGTGACCCTACTAGGGTATCCCTAGGAGGATTCTAGGGAAGCAGATGCATCTTATCGATGGAATTTAAAGTGGTTGGTTTCCTGGTGGAAGGCATGCTCACAAATGTTTACGGCCCCCACAATCCAGGGAAAAAATAGACTTTCTCACAACCCTCTGGAAGGTTAATGAGCGCAGTACCAATGGACACTGGGTAGTATGAGGTATTTAGGGAAACCATTAAGGACCTTGATTTGGTTGACATCATCCCATGAGAAGGATGGTTGACATGGAATAATAAAATATCAAGGAAGCATATAGTTTCCAGGATGGATAGGTTCTTGGTCTCTGAATTGGTCGTTGGTATGGGAAGTGAAATACACTCAGCTACCCTCCCAGGAGTTGGATCGTATAATTGGCCTATAGAGTTAATATGGAGTGGGTTGGGATCCTGATTCAAAAATCCTTTCAGATTGGAATAGTTCTAGTTATATTACCCGAGTTTTGATGAGAAGATAAAAACCTGGTGGGAAGAGATGAGTGAGGAAGGGGGGTTGAGCATGTTCAATTTCAATCAAAACTAAAGGCTCGAAAAGCAAGAATAAAAAAAGGAAACAGGGAGGAATTTGGCAACATTTTTTCTAATAAAAGAACCTTGGAGTTGTGTATCCATGAGATATAATCAATAGGGATGACAGATGGATACACTCAAGACTTACATGCATAAGAACAAAGGCTTTGTGTGAAATTGGAGGAATGGTAAAAGAAAGAAGAAGTCTTCTAGAAGAAAAAAACCTAAAACCACTGGCTAAAAGAGGGGGAAAGGAATACATCTTTCTTTCATCACTCAATGATGTAAAATAGAATGCAAAAAAAAATATACTCTTTAAAAACCTTGGAAGGTGAACGTGTTGAATCTAAGGAAGAGATAGAGGCGAATTTAAATAATTTATTTGCAAAGATAATGTCAGATCCAAGGCCAGGGAGAAGCATTAACATTGATAAAATTACCAGGTTCATGCCTTCTTTATCCCCCCTAAGAAAAATGATCTTTTGATGAAACCCATAACCCTCTACGAAATGGAGGCAGTGTTTCAAATGAGGGAATGTACAGCCTTGGGTCCCAATGGTTTCATGGTTAATTTTTTCCACCACTTCTAGGACCTCATAAAAATAGAGGTTTGGAGAATTGTGGAAGATTCTAGGACAACAAAACATTTGCTTCCAGCACTCAATGCTACCTTAATTACTCTAATTCCAAAATGTGAAGGAGCGGACTCCCCAGATAAATTCAAACCCATCATCCTGTGTAATGTGATTTATAAAATCATCACCAAAGTCATAGAAAATCATCTCAATCCCCTATTACTAGGGCTTATTTCTCCTGGGACATCGGGCTTTGTAAAGGGTAGGAAAATCACGGATGGAATCATCTTGGTTCATGAATTACTCCACTCTATCAAAACGCAAAAAATGTCAGGAATGTTGGTCAAGTTGGACATAGCCAAGGCTTATGATAAGCTCAATTGGAACTTTATGAGGTGGATGCTTGAAGCTTTCAGGTTTCGAGAGGACTCGATTGAATGGATAATGCACCTAGTAACCTCTACTTTCTATTCCATCCTAATTAATGGGGTCCCATCAAGAACCTTTTGACCTTCGAGGGGAATCAGGCAGGGGGATCCCCTATCCCCTTTCCTTTTTATCTTAATGGTGGAGGCTTTCGGGAGGTATCTATCACACGCAAGGGAGAATGAGGAATTAGGGGGGCTTAAAATATACCCTGAGGCAGTGAAGCATACCCACCATCAATTTGTCGATGATATGATGGTCACTTCCTACCCTTCGGTCCAAAAATTTTGACGATTTAAGAAATTTCTAACATACTTTGGCGCAGCTTCAGGACTGGAGGTTAATTCCTAGAAATATCAAGTATTTTTATTCAATGTTCCAATGGTATCCCGAAGGAATATTTGCAGGGTCCTGGGCTTCTAGGAGAGCTCCCTTCCATCCAAATACTTGGGCACACCCCTGGTGAATTCACTAGCAAAAAAAGGCTTGTGGAGAGAAATTCTGGATAATATGAAAAAGCACTTGACGAACTAAACTCTAAGTCCTCTCAATTTCACAAGTAGGATGGTCCTGGTGAATTCAGTTGTCCAAGAAATGCCCTCCTATCCCTTATCTACCTTGGTGGCCCTGAAAAATGATTCTTAAGGAAATCCGGCGTATTCAAAGGTATTTTATGTGGAGCAGAAACACTAATAAGAGGAAATAGGCCTTGGTCAGCTGGGACACGATATGCACCCCAAAACCCCAAGGGGGCCTTGTCCTAAGAGACCCAAAGAAATCAAGCATCGTTAGCAAAGCCAAGCTCTATTGAAGATGGGTCACACATGATAAAGAACCCTGGGCGGAGATTTGGCACTTAAAATATGTGGAGGTATGGGAAAAGAAGTACTAGATATGTTTCTCGAAAGAAACATGAGGTTTACACATCTAGTGCACATCCTGGAAAGAGAGAGACTTAGTTCATGCTTGTAGATTTTGGGAGGTCAGGGATGGTCGAACAACCAAGATATGGGAGGAATCCTTGCAACATCTTCCTCCTTTGGGCCAGGAGGGTGAGTTCTAGCAGATAAAGGAAGCATCCATCACCAGACATTTGACCTTGGCCAGCGACTTCTGGAAACCACAGACTGGGGACCAAGAATTTAGATCCTGGGCAGATAAATAATGGTGGGAATTCCTAGGCACAGGGGAGGAGGTGGATAGAATGCTAGAATCCCTGGATAACCAATGGATTAGGATTCATCAGGGGGGTGACAAGCTCAAATGGGTATATAGCCCATCAAGGTCTTTCACGATTAAAGAAGCCTATAACATTATGATTAATGCTAACGAACCACCTATGGAAAAAAAATGGGAAAATCTATGGAAGAAGAAACTCTGGACCAAAATGGCAAATTTCAGTTGGCTGGTAATGAAGAACAGAATATTAACTGGTGAAAACCTCACAAAACAAGTGTTGATGGGTCCTTATCGGTGTTCCTTGCGAAGATGAGATGACCAACCATCTCCTGGACTCATGCACATTCACATCTTCAATCAGGGACATGGGAGCAGAAATTTTTCATAAATATGACAGGATACGACAACAACCAGATAGAACTATCACCGAATGGTCCCTCAACCCTTTTTCTAACTCCATTTTGAACCGCGTATTAGACCTTTTCCCCATTTCATGATAGGGGAATTCTGGAGGGAAATAAACCTTAGAACATTCCAAGGAAAAAAGAGCCCTGTCGTTAAATTCTAGGAAGCCATTATGACTAAATCATGAGAAACCATGAGGACAGAGGCTTGGAGTGACTCATACTGGGAAGATAACGCTTTTGAGAAAATCATACTCCGGAATTGGGGGATGACTCATGCAACACAAATGGCTCCCATCACAACCAGATGGACAAAGGAAACCCCAAGTGCTGACCAATGGCTGCTTACTATGAAGGGAGTGTTTAAACTCAATTTTGATGGGGCTTCCAAAGCTAATCCAGGACCGGTAGGCTATGGATTTGTTGTCAGGGATTGCAGAGGAAGGATGAAAGGCTTCAACTCAGGATTCATCAGTTGGGAGACAAACAATGCAGCAGAAATCGAAGGCCTTATCCACAGTATAGCCATGCTCAAAGAGGAGGGATGGTTTCTAAGTATCATCAAAGGAAACTCAAAAATGGTCATCCAAATGGCCATCAAACTCCAAAATGAATAGCAAAGATCCAATATGCCTCAGTCATGGCGTCTTCAAGAAAGGGTAGAAACCTTGCAAGGAATCCTTCGTGAAGGAATGGCAACAAAATTCAATCACACCCATCGTCAGGGGAACAAGGTGGTGGATCAGTTAGCAAAATGGAGTACGAAGAATTGGTAAGGTATCAAGGCTAGGGATTGGGGGGAGGTGATGGATGATATAGTACGTGCTAGGTGTGCAAACTTTGTATCATAGGACATGCAAGAAAATCATGCTCAAAACACATCAGTCTAATGAGTGGGCCCAGATCCCTCGCAAGAGCACATGGATGAGACGAAAGGCAGTGTATGGACATGTGACAAACATTAGGGGTTTTAATTTCACATTTTGCCTACTTATTTTCACCATCTTTTTATCAAAGAATAAAATTAGTGTGCAGGGTGGTAAGCCGAGAGCCTTGCTCAGGATTTATGATCATCGTATCGAGAAAGGTACCTGGGCCATCATGGATTGCAGTAAGGTTATGATGTCAGGGAGGGGTAAATTACTATTTAGGGAGTTGTAGCTCTTAGATGTTTCCCATAATGAGTATGTGACGGTTGTTGTTTCCATCCCTGACCTATTAAGAACCATGAGAAGTTGCAACATGGTGAATTATCTAAGTGGCCAAAGGAGAATGAGTGTGGCTAGTCTTAAGGGTAAGGGTAAATGTATGGTGAATCAGCCAGAGGAAACGAGTTGGGGAACCCTGAGCTCAAACCAAGACATTGTGGGAATCCTGAATTTTTGAACTAGGTATTCCTGAGGAAATCCAGCAGCAGGTGAATGAATCCGAGCAGAAGTTGTGGGCGGAACTCGACAAAGAGATCCTACAGGAGGAGCGTCGAAAGGTGGAATACTAGATTCTCGATCCATGGAACTGTGTGGGTCATTCAAGTCAGTATGAAAAACCTATGGCATTGTTCTAGATCATGAAGAACCTCATTAGTCAGGCTGTGTGGGATAAGGAGTTGGTAGAAGTCGATATGGGGTAGATGGAGCAATGGTGGGCCAATGTTGACTCCAATCTTAGGCATCTGAATTTAAAAGTGGACCTCCTCTTGAAGCAGTTCGATGTGTTGATCCCTCTAGCAGCCCTAGTATTCTAGGGTGTTCGTCTAACAGGAAAGGATCCCCATGCGGTTGGAAGGGGGTATCTCCCCTATGTCCTGCTCTAAAGGTGGGGGTTGCGCAACTTTCCTTTTTCAATGCTTTCGGCAAATTTCAACCTAGTGTCTCTTCCTTTTCTGGGTGATTAGTTATGTTTTCAGTAAATGGTAGTTTTATGTTTAGTTTGCATATAGACATGTTGTTGATTAGATAGAGGTAGTGGAAGTGGGGCGGATATCTTATATGTATGTACAAATGTAAGGTAGTTTCTGTTGAGGTTATTTTTGGAAAGTCTATGGGGACACACTTGGAATGGGACACTCCATGTATTTCTCTCAGTACTTGGTTGACTCAAGTGTTATGTTTGGCTATCAAAAAGAGCCATGTTGTGTAACTCTTATTCATCTTTAATGCAATGACCTCACTCTTACTTACAAAAAGTAGCTAAAAAGTGAAAAATAATTAAGGCAATCCACTTAAAAGTAAAAGTATTAAAGTTACTAAAATTTATGGCCGAAAGTTTAAAAGGAAAAAATAAAAAGAATTGTGGTCATACCTATACTTTCACAATTAAGTGAAGAGTAGTGACTTTTCATTTGAGATTGTGACATTTTATATAAAGTGCTAATTAATTATTATATACAAACTTATCTTAAGTAGTGACACTTATCATTTAAAGTGGCGTTTCCGTCATTTATTTATAGCTTAACATATGGTAAGGTTATAACCTATATTTTAACAAGGGAAGAGCAAACTTAAATTTAAGGATTTTAAATTAAATTGGTGTTAGTATAAAAGGATAAAGATACCAATTAAAAAGAAAAATACATTCCCAACACTCAAGTTTAATTAAAAAGGGGGAATGGTGAACTATTCAAGGATTACAAAAGGCAGTTAATTCTCTCTCTCTCTCTCTCTCTCTCTCTCTCTCTCTCTCTCTCTCTATATATATATATATATAGAGAGAGAGAGAGAGAGAGAGAGAATATACTGTATATATAAAGTGTGTGTGTGTGTGTGTAATTCATTAATATAGATTATTATCAAAAGGATGTATAAAGCTTAAGTTTCAAGGTTTAAGTGAAAATGATTTATTTAAAATTATTTAAACCTTAGTACTAAGTGAAGAGAGGAAAAAGAAACTAAGCAGTGAACCATAATGGAAATGCTTTCTTGGAAAAGTGTCTTTATTATGCAAATGAAAGAAAATATCCAATGGGGTATAAAAATGGAAGCCTCCATTGCCCAAATTGTAAAAATATGTTTACCATAATAAAATATCAAGGTAACACCCATCCAGAAGTAAAAATAAAAGAATTAAAAAATGAACTAACTTACTATCAAAAACACAATAGAAAATTACAATCTCAAGTTCTTTTTGAGAGAATACAAACAAACCATGAAGAAAGTAAAAAAAAAAGATCTTGAAGGAAAATTACAAAGAAATTTCTCACTTTAAAGATCATAACCAAAAGTTACTATCACAAAACAGCGATTCAAGTGATAATAAGTAAGGGGATCAGATGCTAAAACAAGTTAATGAATATCTCATCAAGAAAATATCAGAAAAAGATGAAGATAATTGTCGCTTAAATAACCATAATCAAATCTTGTTTGCACAAATCAAGAAGATGAAGAATGAGAAGGAAGAACAAAAAGGAAAGTTAGAACAACTTACCAGTAAAGAATCAATGATTAATAAATAAATAATGAATGAACCAATTGAAATATAGAATCTTCCAATTAAAAAAATCTAGACCTCAAAGAAAGAAACCAACACAAATCTAGTTGAATCGTTATAAATTTCAAAAGTTGAAGAGAGTTCTAACAATCAATATTCACAAGAGATTAAGAGATCGTATCGTCGTCTCAATTATAGCAAACAACATCAAGGAAGTTGTCATGATGTCGTGCTATACAAAGTTTAATTAGGGTGGTTTGATCCTTTTACCATTCATCAATTTTATGCAAAAATTAGAAGAACATATTGTCAGGTTTCGTCAAGTGTTGTAACTACAAGCACATAATATCATGAGAAGATGTTACAATTTAGAACAAGGGATAAGTTTTACAAATTATGATTTAAGGACAAAGCTTTCTTAAGGGGAAGGAAATCTAATGAACATAAAATATAATAATAATAATAATAATAATAACTAAAGGACACATCTCTTCATGAAAAATTGTTATAATTATCTTTATTATTTGTATTTATACAACACTATCATTGTATTTTCAATCATCTCATCATTTC
Source organism: Pseudotsuga menziesii (assembly GCA_001517045.1). NCBI lineage: Eukaryota > Viridiplantae > Streptophyta > Pinopsida > Pinales > Pinaceae > Pseudotsuga > Pseudotsuga menziesii. The sequence continues at coordinate 180,991 of LPNX010881919.1, forward strand.
ATATTATATTTTATTCATATTCTTATAGATTATTTTATGTTGAAATATCTATTTTGTATATTTATTCAGTGAACCATATTGGTTCCTCTAAATAACCCTAGGGTTAGTAATGATGAATGTTTCCCATTCTCAACATAGTAACTATCCCTCTCACTTTAGGTTGGTTCTATTCTTGCCCAAGGGGGAAACCCTATAAAATATTGTTTTAGCATATTCTTCAGAAATAAATGGATGGTGGATTACCAAGATCAATGTATATCCAATTGGGTAATGGATTCAAGACTAAAGAGAAAGAGCTATTGAATATCATGGAAAATATGTAATTAATCCAATCATTAATTTGTCATAATTATTCCAAAACAAAATTTTAGATTATACAAGAATAAATGGGAGCCTTTACACAAGATGCATCATCACAACCATGAAATTACATTTGTGAATAACATGTGAACAATAAACAAAGAAGTAAAAAACATAATATGCAACCCTAAATGAATTAAACAAGTTAGAACAACATTCTTATTGAACGAACAACCAACAATACATAAGTCCTTCAAATCTAATTTCATGGCAATATCAAGAGGACCAAATAAGTCTCACCTAACTAGAAAAATACAATAGAAAAATCCTCTAGTAATTCAAAGTTACATAAAGTATTAGGGAGGGTTTACAAAATCAACCCTATTTTCTTCTGATGTAACAAACTTTCCTTTCTCTAAATATTATTTCCATAGCAAAAACTATGACAGTCCTTGCAAAATCCCTAGTCATCCATGAAAAGAATATAGAGATAGAGAAGTCGCACATTAAGCATGTCCTCCTTCCAATCCTCCCAAATATATTCAACTAATATTGGAACATAACTTCCACTCTTCTAGTTATCCCCTTAGCAAATGAATTCCTCCTTTATTTATAGGTTTCCATCCTTATAAATTATGGTTTAGTCCTTTTAGGGTTTACAAAGGAGAAAATGATATTTTAATCCATAACCCTTGTTCTCCTACCTAGGGTGAACTCCCATATGCCATTTCTTTGGTTGTTTATGTATATTTAATGCTAGCACACCCCTTAGAGAGTCTTATAACCCTAGCACACCTCCTCTTAAGTGATAAGAATGTTTCACTATATCTTACTTTAGCTTATAGGACCACTTTTGACTTGAGATCTATTTCATTTTTTCATCTATCCACTTGCCACTTGTCATATTTCTATTTGTTTAAAATAACTATTTGATTTATTTATGTGGTTGTACCAAGTCAACAGTTCCACATGACATTTCCTCATGTAAAGAACTATACTCCAAATATGTATAATATTCCTTGAATAAAGTATCAATCCCCAAATACCTCAAAGGTGAAACATGCCTCCAAATATGTGGAATACACCTCAAATAATGTGTAATGATCCCAAAGGAGCTCCTTTGACTACACAAATCCTTATAGTTACACATCACACCATTTCCAACAAGGTGTTCCACCTTTATCGCATTCCCTTGTCACTTTCCATGTGCTAGGCTTCCTCCAAGGTAGGGAATTTTATCGGTGGGCCTCTCTCCCTATCATATATGATACTATTGACCTCTTACATGGTATATCATTCTCTTCTTAGGTTGTGTTTGAAATTTACTTCGCTATAAATCATTCCTTGACTACCTCTTGAAGTATGGCATTCATCTTCTAGAGTTTACTTCCTTCATATGCAGCCTCGACACTTGGTTTCAACCTAGAAACAAGGATCTTCACCGATGATGTAATTCCAAGTGTGTCCATATGGAATCTCATGGTGAAATGTATCTCTGAAATAACCTCCATCAAACCAAACATACTCCTCCACACTTTTGTTCTTTCCCCAGATGATGAATGTTACTTGGGTAAGATAGAATCAAGAAGGCGTCTAATTATCCACGAAATTGATAACAACCATTGATCTCAAAGATCTTATGTTGTGTTGAATGATAGAGTAAATTCCATTAAAAATTAAAATGAATGATGTGTTTTCAAAGGGTAACAATTAGCCCTATTAGGGGATTGTGCTCTTTACAAGTTGCAAGATAAATCTATAACCTTTGCTAAATATGTACCTACATGGTGAAATTAAGGGACAGATATCCATAAGATAAGATGGATAAAAAAATCACAATCCTAGCACACAATATAGAACGTCCTCAATCCCAATTTATTACAAAATAATTGATAATGTTCATCTAACTACTAGGGAATTACAAATAAAGGAATGAGCTCAAAATTCCGGAGTGAGAAAAATGGAAATCTATTTCTTATTAACATTAGAAATATTCTTCCTACCTTATTCTACAATAAGAAAATATATTAAATGAAATGAGAACCAATGAAGGCACCATATCATCTCAACGATAGCATGATATCTTCCCTTATGTTAGTAAACAAAGGAAAACAATACTACATCAAACATTTTGTATTAATATGTTGAAATTTTGGTAATCGTATAGCAGAAAATTGAAGTGAGCTCCTAAAACTAAAAGAAAACCCCAAGATCACAACAAATTTGGTGTGTCTTGCTACATGTTTTATCTATCCAATATTTTATAGAGATGATATAATCATCACCTATAGAATATGAATAGGGAAGCTCATCATCAAGGCAGGAATACCTCCAAGGTCTAATATAGGCCTCTTAAAAACATTATATGAATGTTATAACAATCTCCTCCTTCACTGCAATATATATCACCTATCATTGCCTCAAACAAAAAGGGTTTAGAAAGGGTCTCTAGGATAAATCTACAAAAGTTGTGTTGTCCCTCTTTATTCCCTCTATCAAACCTCCATAAGATGCATGCCATGAAAAAATGTATTCGCAAAAACACGTCAACTCATTATTCAGAACTTGATGTCCTCCTTTGAAAGGTTCAAAAAGTTACAATTCATTCAAGATTGTGTGTTTTGTTGTCCCAAACACATTGTATCCTTGAAATTCCATTTATTGCTAATGCTTTGAACCTATAAAAGGTATGAGCTGAAGATATGCTTGGATGGAAAATCTATGCATGTGTAATGTGATCATAATGCTCCTTATTCTATAATAAATCTACTCCATTTATGAGGACACATGGATTTTGATCAATAACATAAAATGCATCACATGCCTCAACATATTTTGTATGTCCAATGTCAAAAGAAATATGATCTACAATATTCTCTTCATGCACTATGAAATTTCTCCTAATGCTAATTAAAAATGAAAGGTGCAGATTCATATTTTCCTCGTCAATTTCTTACTATATGTATCATAGATGGAGTTTCTATGAAGAAACCAGCAATTTCCAATCCCATCTATGTTTGGCAATCACAAAAAGAGTGCCCACATAATCATCCTCTTGGTTTTCATGTTGTTCATCACATGAGCTAGCAAAAGCACCTACAATTTCTTCATCCACCATGGTTTTCTTAAAACTAATTTTATCCCATTATACTCTTCAAAAATAGCACCATGTTCATAAATTTGCAAGGAATTGAATTGACCATAACTTACTAAATACTCTTGTATTCATAATCCATAGTGGTTGTTGGAATGTCATTATGTAGGTGTACATCATCATCACATGGTGTTTCTTAGTTTGGAAAAAAATGGAATGCGTAGGATTTAAACATAGTTACTAACTTAGCAAGAACTCTAGCCCTAAAAGTCTATATTTTTGTATCAAAAACACCAAAATCAAGTCTGAAATCCAAAATTGGTGCTACCAATGGCACCATTTTTTTGGCATTAAAATCATTGTTTGCAACCATGGCCTTAAAATCTCATAATGTTGCTAACAAAAACCTTAAAATCAACCCTTCAATAATAAAAAATAGTGCTACTAGTAGCACCATTTTTTCAAGGTTAAAATTATGTATCTAAAACCATAGTAAGCTAATAATGGGTATTGTTGCAACCAAAAGTTTAAAATCAAACCTTGATACAAAAAGTGATGCTATCAATAACACATTTTATAGGTGGCATTAATATTACAACATGTTTGAAACCATGGTCTTAACAATTGTATTGTTGCAACCAAAATCTTAAAATAAGCTCCTAAATCGAAAAGTGGTGCTACTAATAGAACCTTTTTTTCAAGGTTAAAATTACTTGCTTAAAACCATGGCATTAAAAACTAGTATCATTGCAACTAACTAATTAAAATCAACCCCTGAATCAAAAAGTAGCATTACCAACAGCATATTTTTTCTTTGAATTCAAAATTATAACTTAATTGAAACTGTGAACTTAACAACTGGATTCATTGCAACCAAAACCTTAAAATCGACACATAAATGAAAAAATTATTTTATTAATATCACCTTTTAAGCGGGTTAAACTTACAACGTAATTGGAGCCATGGCCTTAACAACAATAATTATTATTAAAATTTGAAAACCAACCCTCTTATCAAAAAGAAATACTCCCACTGGCACCAATTTTTTGATAAGGCACTTAAAATATAAATAATTTCTAAACAATGACCTTAAAAACCATTGCTTTACAAACAAACAAAACATAATAATAAAATTGAATTAAAACTAAAAATAAACAAACAAAGAAAATATAAGAAAATCAAACATGAAGAAAAAAAATTTAAAAATAAATAAATAAAATCACTTTTAAAATAAATAAATAAGCATATAAAAAATTTATTTAACATATCTAAAAAACATAAACATAAATAAACAATAGCGATGAAAAGGCAATGTCCCTACTTGTTGATAAATATAAATTTTGACTTGATGCTTCTGTTTCTTGTTCATCCCCATGACCTTGAGCAGGTCGAAATCCTATGATTAGAGTTTTGAAAGTAGCATCTTAGAATTTTGGAGAAATCTCTTTTTAAGAGTGACATCTTCACAAATTGGAGAAAGGTATTTTTACTAGTGGTGAATTGGAGGATAATTGTGCACGTTGATTAAGGATTGTTGCACTCTAATTACCAGTGAGTATTGTTCCACTCTAATTACCAATGTTTGGAATTTGGAGCCCACTCTGCAAGGTAAAAATGGTTGGATATTTTGGTTGGAGGTTTTATGAGGGTGGGGAAATATGTTGGCTAGGTTGCACAAGAAAAGATAAAAATAATTGCATCAAAGATTGAGCAATATTTGTATGTTTCCTGAGGAAAAACTCCATATTATTCCTTTGCAAGAAGAAGCAATAAAAGAAGAGCAATTAATATGTTGCATGGAGGAATACAAAGTTTGCAGCACTAGAATCTGGGTTCATTTGCACTAGGTGGAGGACAAATATGAACCCTAAGTACTACTTCAACTTCCTCAATCCCAAATAAAACATCAGAGAAAATCATGGGGCATAGGAATCCAGAGGGAAAATTGATCATAGACCCTGTGTTAACTTATAAAGCTTTATTTTTGCCCGAGACATAATGAATATATCCTAAACTTTGGCATGTATTTCAGTAGCCTCCATGCAAACTTTGGAAGATCTAGATGCTAAATAATTCATTGAGAAGTATTTGTCCCCTTGAAGTTGATCAATGCGATCATCAATCCTAGGAAGAAGAGATATATTTTCAATGGTAATTTTGTAGAAGGCCCGATAATCAATTCATAACCATTATTCATTTTTCCCTTTTATAGAACTAAAATAGTGAAAGGCCAATTACTTTTAGCTTCTTCTATATTTTCTTCTATAAGTTTGGTGATTTTAATTTCTACCTCAATACTCTTAACAATGGTCACCCTATAAACAAGTTGATGAGAAATTTAGGATCCCGAATGAGTATAAAATGAACCTAACAAGCGGAGACCCTTGGGCTCCTTTAACACATATGAATGAGTAACCAAAAGGTTTTGATTGCTTTAGGGAGAAGGTTGCTATAATTTTTCAATTCAACATGTCTAATGATACAATGGGAAATTACCTTGTACTATGTTGGACATTTTTATTTTTCCTTTTCTAGTGATTAGTGTACTTGATAATGATCTAAATCGATAGGTCTTTCCATCCTTGCATAGGGTGTATTTGTTGTCATAGGACCTAAACTGCTTTTTGATCATGTTGATAGTATTTCCAAAAAGGCATCATCATAGAAGTAAATAGATGTCACGTCACATTCTGCAATGTCAATATGTGTTTCTATCACAAAGATTAAGAACAAATTCTACCAACCATTGTATATATGTCATTTCTGTCACATACCCCAATTTTGTAAAATTATGTAATTGTTTTATTTTATTTTCTGAGACATTATGTTAAACTTAATCCTAAGTAGGGATTGATGACTCAG
>LPNX010881919.1:189000-235495 GCA_001517045.1 Pseudotsuga menziesii
TTCTATATACAGATTTGTGCCGTGTTAAAAATCTCAACTAAAGGCAAGCATTGATGCACAACCTCAACCCAGAACATTTACAAGATCAAACAAGGGATAACCCCGCTGAAAACCAAATTAATAACCTACAGCCATACGCTAGCAGAGAACTAAAGTAACCATGGAAGTGCACCCTGTCAATACAACCAGCAAGGAGATGTGCACGTTGGGACCGGGCTTACCGGAGGAGTAGAGGACGAGGCTTTGAGCGTTCCTTATTGTATCAAGGAAGTCGAACCTGCATCGAAATCATTCAAAGGATTTTAGAAACCCTATACAACATCATAACTAATCTATTCATTATCCTGTTAAAACAAAAGATTGTGGGTACAAACTGAAATTCGTTACTGTAATGCTTGAAGTCGAACAACCACTGAAAGGTAAGTAAGCGACCGAGAACTGGGGTAAACCAAACCTCTTCTTCTTCCTGCGATAACGGGCTGACAGTAAACTGAAGATTTTCGTCAAAGGAGACACAGCTGGTAAGATTTAACAAGATTAGTTGGTATGCCGGGACAGAATAATCACCAAGGCTCAACAAAACCCTTAGACCAGCAACGGCTGCAATGTTTCAATCAACCGAGCCACCAACTAACTATACAGGGCTATGAGGAACGCATTGAATAAGAGTTGCAATTAAACAGCATTGGGCAGAGAACGGCCATGACGAACCTCCAGGGTTTGCAGAGCTCAAACCCGCAGGCGAGAGGAGGACTGAAATGAAAATGGGGGCAAGTCAACTTATAATCGCCCAATGCATGGCGAGGAGGCAGCCACGACAGCACATAAATTATTGCCAATAAGTGGGTTGGATTGATAATGTTTCATATCATTGCATTAGCCAACGAAATTATGGTGGGAAGGTTCCATATGATCACTACGTCAACCAACACCTGGGATATATCAAACATTATAATGTTAGTTTGCAATCATAAAAACAAACATTACATTGCAATATATATTAAACTATATCCTATCTATGTTAACCTAGTTCTATGTGTTAACATTCAACGATAATATTTAAACATTGAAATGTTGCATTATAATGTTAAAGCCCTTAACATTTGATCCTTGTATTAAGACAATGAACTATAAATTGACTAGGTATTGTTAAACCTAGTTTGATGTTTAGAATGTAAAAGTTATACTTTGAGACCTCGCTTGAGGTTAGTCCATTTGATTTATAGTATAATAAATGATCTTATATTACAAGACTTATAAAATTTGAGTGTAGTGTTATTGTCACATGAGTTATGAAATATATGCCTTGTGACTAAATACCCTAATATGCTAATGATAACAAAGAGTCTAACCCTTACTTTACATATCAAAGTATTGTTATTATGACTTATTTTCTCAAAGAGTGACCATGAACAACAGGGGAAGTAGTTCAGTTATCATGATTTATGTTATTATAAAGTCTATGTCCTTATTAAATTCAAGGAAATCTGTTTACTTACGTGAATCGAGCTGGTGATATTACCCATTCAAAAAGAGCGACATTAAAAACTTATAAGAGCCTATTTTTAGCCATTAAGTTCTCTAATGAACAGTACTTTTGGAGCTTTTACCTAGTGCTAGTAATTCAAGAAATTATAGGCAGTGATTGGAAAAGAAATTTATGTAAAAACTGCCATCTTTATTTCTGAATGTATATTCAACTGGAAGGTTCATAGATATAACTGGAAGTGACGATATTTTTCTTTAGTGTCTTAAACCTTTTCTCATCAATTTTGCTATTTATCAAAAGTAAAATAAGGGAGGCTATACCTGTAAGAAGCTGAACAGTCTGGTTAACATGCGATCTATTTATATAGTTCTCTACTGAATGAACTTGGTAACAGCATATGATTTTATTACTTTAAAATGATCTGTTAGCAGCAATCCCAAAACTTTACCTGAAGATCTGTAAGAGAAAGGAAAACTGTGTGCGTTAGCTTTGCAGCTAAGTAAGCCCAGTTTATCGTAGCAAATCCCTTTACTGTTGCAAACAGAGAACATTCAGAAAACTGAAGAGAAACTCATCTAGTATTCAAAACAAAATAAAGATCATACAGTTACAAAATTAAATAGCATTTACTAATTAGTATTTAACGATTGTATTAACATATAATTATGCTATTTTTAAAAGTTTAAATTTTTTTGAAAATTTGGGGTTCTGACAATTTCTCTTCACTAACCAAGGTGATAAGCCTGCCAATTTTGTTGGCAGGTAGATTAAATGACATAACTTGGCCCTCTAAGATGAGATTATTCATTCTTTTTTTATCACATATATAATCTACAAATGAATATTTGATTTGAAAAATCTGTAAAAAAAATAATCCTTGTCCATGGAGAAATATTCAATAGGCATGAACACCAATTGCATGAACATGGTATTTATAGGGTTTTTGACTCATGTTCATGGTATTTATCTAGGGTATTTTATTCCTCATCTTTTGCAGCCCCTTGGTATGTGTTGAGATCCCATTTACTTAGTTTATGAGTCGTGCTAGTTGAGATTTGTGGTTGAGACCCCATGCATTTTTCCTACATTTGATTAGTTCCTTTTACTGCTCATTTGTTTCAAGTACATTTTTATTTCTGGAAGAAAAGTTTATTTTGTAGCATATTTATTGTTCTTTACTTATTTTTATCTGCATTATATTTTCATCCCATAAGTGAGATTAGGACATCTTCATCATGGATTGTTGGGTTTTGTACACACATTAGTTGCACACATTTCACACCATATAAGTGAAAAGCTTGGTTCATGACCCAAAGCAAGCCTTAAAAATAACTTAATACAACCAACATTGTAACCTCATTTGAGAACAAAACAATATTGTAGCTAAGTTAGGAATTTAGGGATAGGAATCCAAACAACACCCCTATGTCACTTACATCTTGAGACATAGTTGTTGTCTATTAGGGGACCAAAATCCTCTTGTACTTGTTGACATGGTCATAGCTAGTTTTTCGGGAGGCCCCCTACTCGGCAGGAGTAAGCTGCAAATGAAGGGGTTATGGAATTCAGGGTGGAATACCGCACTCCATCCTACGCCAAATGCTAACCCTTCATAATCCTCCATGTATCACCCAACCAAGGGTCGAGGACCAAAGGGCTTGAGCGCCAGTAAACCAAAAAGACGTGTCATGAACAAGGTAGCCTAGTTTTCATTTTTCTAGGGATATTTTACCCAGAGGTCCTTCTCGGTAGTGGGATTCTCTTAACCTATATTGTTCTTCCATTTCGTATTGTCTGACTAGGATTTCATCACCCTAATGAGGATACAATTTGTGAGGGGATTCCATATTGTAGTTAGGATTGTGCTTGAACTTTTATCCCATAGATTAGTGTGTCATTTTATTTTATAGGTATTGTTGCTCGTTGGATTTCTGGCCACTTTGTTGTAGACTCTCCTTGTTGTGACCCGATGTCGCACTTTGGTTTCATAGATTGTTGTTGGCCTGTGATTCACCCTATCATATGCTATCCTTCTACACACTTGGTTATAGTTGGGTGTTTTGAGCCTATAATTGATACTCTTGAGTTTTCATTCATTGCATAGCACTCCATCACGCAATCATAGCTCCGTTACGCTACTTACACAGGCTTAGGGAGCATACTCCCCAGTTTGATTCCTTAAGCCTTCACCGTCAAATCCATATTCGACACTGTTCATGATCTTCAGAGCCCCACACAGCCTCTAAGTCTGATTCGGATTCATATCAGTTTGAACCCACCTTGTTCATTTCTCCATCTATCCCCATGGATGGTGCACATCCTGATCCCTTTCAAGGAGCGATGGTTAGTAGTGGTATTATGTCCATTCCACCTATCATTACAGGTCTCCCTTCCACTGGACTGACAGGTCCTAGTCCTAGTGGGATTTTCCCCACTACACACACTGCTGCTAGTTTGTTACCCAGTATGTGTGGCCCCACACCAGTCACCACATTTTCGACCATTCCACCATTTATACCTGGGGGCACTGGCCCTTCCACTTCCATTCTGACTATTCCTACCATTCTAGTGACTATTCCTATTGTCGAAAGTCAACCTTACATACCCCTAGTTTCACATGGGAACTGAGTTCCTGCCATCAACGGCACCATCGTTGGTCCTTCCTGATCCATTCATGATTCTAGTCTACCTTTTATGGTTAGCCTCAACCTGCATGATTTGTCACGGTTGACCAATGACCCAATCTGTCATAACCCACAATTGTCACGTCCTCACCCTTCAACCAGAGAGAGGATGCAACTATGATGATGTCATATCCGAGAAAACTATCCCATGAACATAAAATGAAATGCATTGAACTAATAACATGCACAGCTGCATAAATATTTAACATACAATGGAAGAAAATCCATTCCAATTATTCACATGTTCATCTTAATTCATTGGAAAATGTAAATATAGAGATTTAAACACAAGAATACTTATCTTGGAAGGAAATCTCATCCCGCAACCAGCTATGTCGCTGCAACTTTCCACCCAACCATAGGCTAGTGTGCTCATCAATCTCTTAGAAACACTGCCACCCCCAGGCTGGGCATGATTCCCACAAGGAATAAGTAACACTATCAAGCTCACACATATCCAAGGATACAACAAACTCGGCCAAGCCAACACAGTTGGGTTGATTAGGCTGCAAGGAGCTCGAAAGGCTGACTGCTAAGCTAGTGAGCTCACCCATGGATCTATGGACACCTGCACCAAATCTATCCTGGCTTCTAAAACATATACACATCCAACACCAGGAAGCATCCCCTTCTCTGCTACCTAGTCCCTTGGGCTATGCCTTCCCTTTCTAGTGCTATTCAAGGTGTTCAAAGCAGAAAATCAACCCCCTAGATCTTTCTGGGAGGTTCCTTCCTACACAAGACTTATCAAGCTAGTTCAGACCCAATCCCTCTCCAAACTAGTTCAGACCAAAATAAAATAGGCATACATAGCAATACACAAGTTATGGCTTGAAGGAAAACATAATGGGATCCAAAATCAAAAGTGCCAACTGAGGAAAAAAATCCCCTGGACCAAAACCGATTTCACCAATGAAGCAATAGCTTCATGTGGGTGTAAATGGCTCAACACCCACTCAGAAATCATGGTCTCCTTCCCAATCCATTGTGCATTACCAAAAATATCCTCCAGTCATGGAAGAAAAAGGATGGAATACTGTTAAAATGCACATGAGAAGATGGACGATGGTGGACTGAATAAATTCACTACGTGAGTACAACATCAACAACGTGAGAGTAATTAGCTCCTATGTGAGGGTAAAACGACAACCTCCAATGATTAATCCGCTCCTCTCCTCATGAGGGAAAATATGGTTATGCCATCCATCCTTGGGCATGCATGTGGGAAATGTCCTACGACCCTGCCCAGGAATGATGGCTCCACCCACCTCTGCAGCTTTCCATGCCTCACGTCCCTCAAGGCAATAACTTCCCAACTAACTCATGGAGAATTTAATGGCTAGGGTGAGTAAGACAAAAAGGTGTTTAACAGCTAGATGGGTTCTCCTCTTGAAACATGGCTTTTCCCCAATGGCTCAAGGTTAAACATCCCCCCCCCCACTTATCCTTAGGAAATCATGACCCATCTCTTTTAATGTTTCATTGACATATATGGTTGTGGGTATTTAATTAAATTGCATATTTATAGATGTCCAAAATTATAATGTGTCAACTAGCACAAAATACCATCAACATCGATCTAATTGTCGAACACAACATGCTAAATCGATGCTGGGGATTTTTCCTTGAGCTCCATATCATGATTAATTACAATATATATATCATATACATTTTAATGCAAATGGGGTCAAAATCGGGGTGTTACAACATTGGCCTCCTATGCCTACCAAAATTCCCTCCAACGTCCCTAAGTTTGAGGGTAAGGTGGGAGAGGATCCTCAAAATCACATCATGCCATTCCATATATGGTGTTCATCTAACAACATAGTGGATGATTCCGTTTGGTTGAGGTTATTCCAGCGCATACTCACTAATGTTGCGTCCAAGTGGTACATCAAACTGCCTCACGCCACTTACCCTGACTTTTCCTCGTTCGCATCTATGTTCCTTCAATACTTCCAGTTACCCTTCCATTATGATGAGGGAGTGGAGATATTATTATCATGTCGAAAGAACACAGCTACCCATATCATGGATCATATCCATGAATAACGTCATCGTCGTAGCTTGTGTAAGATCCAATTAGATGATAGGATCTTCCTAGATTGGTTCCTCAAAACCTTACTCCGCCCCATATCTAAGGACATCGCATATGAGAGCCCACAAATCAAAGAGGAATCCATCCTTAAGGCTCAGCATTTCAATATTATATACGCCCAATCTGGTTACTTGTATACCGTTATACCCAAGATCCCTGTGCAGGCACCTCATGTCAGGATACGTCGGGGCCATCTCATGTTGATGGTGGAGTTATCGGCTATATTAACCAGCATCCTCAATATTATATGGCATCTCCCATGATGAAACCCCATCCTGGTAACACCCATAGTGTTTCCCAACTAGGTTATGCCCTTGATATTTCATGCGTCACGGCTCAGTCCAAAGATACTTCCTCCTATGCGCAAGGGTGTAGTGTGAGGCGCATAGGAGGAAGTATCTTTGGACTGACTTGATTGGAACACTCATGTAATGGCTTAGTCTGAAGCCACCCCTTCCTATGTGCCTTTTGCACAAACTCCTCACATTCATGGGCTGACTTGATTGGAACACTCATGTATTGGCCAAACGACCAACTTTGTAGCCCCACCGGCTACTCTGGTCTATTATACACCATCTGTTCTACCCACTTCGGCTCCGAACTCGAATCCTCCTTCTTCTATAGGACAGGTCTATGCACAACAGAACCTCCCTAACCAACCCACCCCCAACAAGAAACAAGGGAATGGAAGGAACAAGAGAGGTAGGAATTGGGGAAACAACCAACCTCAAGTAGGTGGTCAGCAAGCCAACCCTCTGAACAATAACGTCATCGAGATTCTTGCACAAAATCCTTAGCATCCCACTCACCCTAGGAAGAACCCAAAGTTGCAGACTAACCATATTTGTGTTATATGTAACACTTATGGCCATCACGCTCATCAGTTTCTTCATTTGACTCGTGTCCAACAACTACTCCAAAACGATAGTAAATGTGATCCAAACATGGATGCTCCAACTCCACCAAACCCAGCACCACTGGGTCCTCTTCCTATGGTGCTCCAAAACTCCCTACTACACCAAGGAATGGTTTCAACTTATCCCTTGTCCCCACAAGCTCCCGTAACCACTGTTGTGGTCTAACCCACTAAGGCTAGTGTCCATCACCTTATCACGTTATCATCTGATGTCAACCTCCAAACTCGACGAAACTAGTATGGTTCCACCATGAAAATCGCTGACCCATCAGCGGCATCTACCTCCACCACTCCTATCATGTATCTGCACTTATCAATACCCCCTATGGACAGGACATCCAGATTCCCATGGTTCCCTATGCATCACATCGCAAACAACACCACTGCCAAAGCTACGCTCAACTACAGTATTGTTGATGACTTCGCCCAGTCCCCCACTTTCATGTCTGATCTAGAAGTGCTTAAAACTTGTCCTTCACAACGTAAAGCGTTGTTTTCTACACTAGGTGTCGTCGATCCCTCTTACTATAGGTTGATCACTTTCGACCTAGATCAAGGAGAACCCATGATTCCATCATTTGTCTCCTTCCAAGTTTTGGTCACAATTCGAAATTTGGTTATTCATCGATGCATCATTGATGAGGGGGAATCCACTTGCATTATGTTAACCTTTGTTTGGAACAAACTTGGATCTCCTTCCCTTCAACCTTCCACCACCGCTCTCCACGCCTATGATGGTCACTCTGCTCATCCCCAAGGTGTTCTCACGAATGCTCCTATTGAGTTAGCCAACAAAACGGTGTTTATTGACATTGAGGTTTTCAATGCCCAACTTGATTACAAACTCCTCCTAGGACATAGCTACATGTATGCCATGCAAGTTGTGACCTCTATGGTCTTTTGAATCTTGATGTTCCCTCGTGATGGGAAGATCATCAACATTGACAAACTAATGTACTATGATCCGAAGGGGCCAACCACTCCTGAACACATCCTTCCCACTATCAACACTACCATCAACAGTGTGTCCATTCCATCCTTGTTTGTCGTTGGCTTGGGCTTGTTTTCCAATGATCCTAAGACGGACACCTTTTTGTCCTTACCACCTCCACCTTCATCGATTGATATATCATATTTATGCATTATCACATCCGGTAGATTTCCAACCTCCTCGCACCCTCAGTTGCAACCTCAACCATCATCACCGAGGAATTATTAGGGTTCATTTCCTATCCATGCAACTCCCTTCCTTTTTCCACCATCTAGAATTATGAGCAAGCATGTCATGGCTACTCTCAACTTCCCTAATTTCACTTTGGGAATTGCTATGTGGTACCTTGAGCCACCTACTCCACCCTTAACCCCTAGCTCATGTTGACTCTCGTCCGGCCTATTGATACGATGTCACAACCACCTCTCGCTCTGCCAAAGGCTACTACCGTCTCTACCCTACCCCCCCTCCTCCAAAGAATTTTGGGGGAAAGGCCACCAAAGCTATGACGGAACCATGCCCGGCTCCTACTTGTGCTTTGTGTGATGTCCAAGGACATGCAACACAAAATTGTCCTGATTTTCCTCTCCTTCACACCCATAAGGGCACTATAGACGAGAATAACATCACCCCAATGGTCATCATCCCAAATCCACCACTGGTAAGAACAGGTTGTTGTGAACCAACCATCCTTGTGCAGTTTACGGCCTATATGGTCATTATTCTCACCTTTTCCTAGATTTTCCTGAGTATCGATCACTACTACATGACCTTCGAAAACACTCTCGTGAGTTTGGCATTATCGTCCTTGAGGAGATCCACTCTTCAGCTTCTTCCTTGGACACCACTTACACCATTTACACAATCTATATTTCCAGTAGTCCTTTCTTGTCCTCGACCATGGAATATCCACCTGATCTATCCTAGCACCACTTTCACAATGACAGAGAGATCTCTAAAACCATCGCCGGTTTTACCCCATTTCACTTAGTCCATGGTGTGGAATCAATTCTTCCCATTGAATTCCAAATCCCATCTCTCGATCTTGCCGTCAAACTTCTCCTTGATACTTCACCATTAGAACAATGCCTACTTACACTTGAATAGGCCAATGAGGACCTCCATGCTTCTCTCTAAATGATCGAAGCAGCGAAAATTCGGTCGAAGTCCCATTATGACTCCCACGTCCACCCTCGCACCTTTAGCAAGGGGGATCTAGTTATTGTCTATTATCAAGTTAATGATAATTTGGGAAAAGGGAATTTTGATTCCATGTGGTATGGACCATATGCCATCTATCAATGCATCAGTAAGGGAGAATACATTCTTGTTGACGCTAATAGCCAGGTCTTGAAAAATACTTGCAACGGGCTCTACCTCAAGAGGTTCTATTCCTAAAGTTGCTCACCATGTGGCACACTTGTGTCTTAGTTTTTATTTTTGTTTTTCATTGTTGTTACCATGAGTCAGTGACCCCCTCCAGTAGTAGCTCCATTTCTAGTCGCAGTGAGTCCATTGTAGCACTTTGTTGCATCCTTTGCATGTGAGTCGGTAGATATAACCCCTCCACCCTGCCCCTGTGTCGTTGGTACTCTAGTGGAGGGTGCAGTCCCACATCTGCATGTGCACATATTATGTTGTCAGTATCTATCACATGTATCATCTAGCTACCACTATGCTAGCATATCATCAGGTCCCCAGACCTGTACTAGAGGTCAAGGCATCTCTAAGTCTCCTCGGTAGTCCATTCCCATGTATGGTTGGTCCTCTACGAGGATAGGAAGTTGTCTCCATTGTGTAGAAATCTCCTGCATGAAGAGACAACCTATCTGAGACTGACTCCCTCCCTACTCTCTTCGGTTCGTTTCCTGAAAGTCACCTCTATTTTCGTACCATCACATGAATCACCCCACCCACATACGGGCATGTTCATGAGCCATCTTCTCCATCCATAATGTACAGTTGGACATATTTTACCTCCATCCATCATCCTGCAAGGGGGCCCCATCAGTGTTCTACAGTTGTTCCTGTCACCGATGTTCACAACAGAACCTCTTTCCATATATTGAACACTTCCCTCTTGCTTGACTATCGATTACGGAGTTTCTCTTAAGCTCTTTTCTGACTCCTAAAAGAATGAAAATATTGTCGAGCATGCTTGCATCCTTTTCACACTCATTAAAATATTTTAAAGGGATTCTATGTGGCCTCATTTATCTCCTTTTTCAGAATTTGTAGACTATCAAAAGAAAAGGACCACCCTAGCACGTACAAGACATGACCATTTCCCTTTGTATCCTTTAATGCTTTGTCGGACATTGGGACCGTAATTTATGAAAAATCTCATCATAGGTTGTATTTAAGCTCTTTTCTATCCTTCTCATCAAGAAAATATTGTCGAGCAATCTTGGTTTCATTCATGCTCATAAAAGTATTTGAATTACTGTCCAGTCAGTATATGTTTAACCTTTTTCAGCTTGGTTGGACTTCCAATGATAAAGAAGTCTTCCTTCCCCAAAGGTTGGGAGAGCTATCCTTTGTACACTTTTATCCTTTTTCGGGCTTAGGAGACTACATACAAAAAAGAGACCACATTGGAATCTTTTTCTATTTTCAAACTCTCTAAAAATGAAAACACCATCGAACATTTACCTTCTCGAGCTCGCTAAAAATCCATGAGATCGTATCATATCGAGCTTACTTCTATCCCTTCTTCGTGCTCCTTAAACTATTAAAAAGGAATAAACTGCATATTTAGGCACCACCACATATGATCTCACATTATGGTAGATCCCCCCCATTGGGTCTCCTTTGTTCAGAGTACTCTGGGATGAGTCTTCCTTGGATCCCCTAGATATCATTATTCCAATTACCTACCTCAGTATTTCCCATTGCATTTATCTTCTCAGTTTTATAGCTATGATCCCTTTCCTATGAGTCTATTTCACTTGCTTCCAAGTCATCCCTGCCATCATACTCTGAAAAAAGGAAGTTTGAGTCCCTCGTACTCCCTTTCCCTTGTTCCCCATTCAGTGTGTTAGTCCCCTAATTGTTCAGATTCATTAGTTATCCCCCTTGTGCTTCTAGTCAAGGAAACATCATTTCCTTATTAGTTGCAAGTCTCCCTCTGTCGACGTCAACACATCTATTCTGGAGGATAGACCAAGAGGTCCCTGTAACCTGGTTTCATCCACCTCATTAATGAGTCCCTTGGACCACTTGAAAAGAGTCATCAGTGCCTTTCGGGTTGGTTGTGTCTCACGTGCTCGCCTCCAGCTACATCATTGCACCATTGAGATTTTTATAGGGTATTGGTCCATTCATTATTTGGTAGAAGACCCTTACTATCACCTAACACTAGCACATTGGTGAGTCTACTATGGGACCCATACAGTCTCATGTCCCTTGTGATTTCTAGGCTATTCTTGTGAAAGTGTTCGGAATCTCACAGTGTTATGCTTCCATGTATCTCCAGTACTTGATGTTATATCTTGTACCACAGAGATTCTAACTCTCAATCATTGAGTCCATCTAGTTATATACACTTCCAGATCCAGCAGAGCATCAATTGTGATATTGCATTCTATGAGAATGTAGCTGTTCCTATGTATCAATTCTTCAAATAAGCATTGTTTTCGTCCTCCCATTGAGGCCACCGTTATGTATCATCATTTGTATATGTATTGATCATCTCCAATGTTTTGATCCTTGATCCCATTATTTATTCTTTTGACATTGTTACGAGCATGGGTATGCTTGCCTTGTCCATATACATGTCACACATTATATGTATCTCATCCATTTTTTAGAACAAATAAAAAACCAAAAGCCATCGTAGTTCGAAAGAGGAAGATCCAGTTCTCTACGGTTCTCTCCAGTATCTCCATCATTGTCACCATTTTACAATGATCTTATGATGTCTACTAGCCATACGATGACCTCCTTCCCTCACACATCAGGGGGCAATCTGTTAACACAAAAAAAGTGTTCACCTATCTCTCCATGGTCTAAAACATGGCCATACATCATATTCCCATCATTATTTCCTTCATTTTGACCTTCGCAATTGTATTTCCACTAAAAATGGTCTAAAACATCATTATTCCTTCCCACAAATGAAGGGATGATGAGCATTTACTGTGATTTATCCTCACTCTCTCCCAAAAAGGGATAAAAACCCTAAAAAAGAGAATGAGTAAAAACCCCTAGATAAATACCATGGACAATAAAATACCATGGGTCATTACCATGGGCCAAAAACCCTAATACCATAATATAAATACATTGTGAAGGACTCTCCCAAAACAATTTTTTCCATTTACCATCAGTCACATCACATACTTTATCTGCCATTATTCCCACATTTTTACACACCATTTCCCATGGTGTACGTTGAGTTCTCTCCATACCCACTTGGATCCATTTCCCCCATTTGACAACAAGCTATGGAAAATATTTGAGACCCAAGTCGTGGAGTTGTGTAACCACTTCCAAGGACGGCTATGGTGTCCCATTTTTAGAAAGGTGTGTTCATTTTTATTTCTTATGATTAGTTAGTTTATATACATGTGAAAACTCTAAAAATATTTGCTTTTGTTGTATCGTTATTTTTGTTATCATTGAACTCTTCCTTATGCTTTGGACAAGCTAAGGTTGGTGCTTTTGCGTGTAGTAGGGGAGAAATCCCCACTACAACAAGGAAAAACTGTTTATCCAAAAATATCACAGCCCTATATACCTGTGTTTATATCGTTGATGTTATGTTCAATTTTGTACATTGTATAAATTCAAAGGATTTGAATGGATTTACATCATTTTTTATATTGAAACAAAATCCAATCTTAGTGCATAAGTCAAGCTATGTTTCAGATGGTTACTAAATTATTTGATCTAGCATGGAAATCCACTACATAGAAACAAAATCATGCAATCATAACTACTTCATCTTAAGCTAACTTTCTAGTTGCATAATCTTATTCCATACCTACAAAAATTGGAGTCGCTAGGTGTTTTAAACTACAACTTATAAAAGGTGCACAACATTTCATGGGTGTATTCAAATGTTCATTCTTTCTATGATAATATTTTTCTATACACATAGTAACAACCAAAATTTAAGCATTAGTGTCAGCATTGGAATAATTATTTAGATTGCAACATATCCTTGTTGAAAATTCAAGTTATAGTGATTCAAAATCGAGGATATTGTAAAGTCACAAACTATTTCAAGACTCCAAACATGGAATATCCCCAACTATTTAGTACTCACCTCTATTGTTCTAACTTATGATATTGTTTCATGTTGTAAGTTTGCAACATGTAGAGGAGAGTTCTATAGTTTAAATTTTGTAAGTAATTTTCAGTGACTTAGCTAGTGGATCAAAAATGCTAGACAACTACTGGAATTTTTTCAATGCTCTTACATATTGATTGTTATAATCCCCTTTCGATATTGGATAACCCAAAAATTAATACATAAGCGATTGAATAATAACAAGAATTCCTCACAGTGATGAAAAGGGAAAAAATGAAGGAAAAGCAACAATAGGGAAAATACCAAGTGGGATGTGAATGGTGCATTGCACTGATTTTGACTTCACGGGGGCAAGCAGGGGTTTTACATGTTCTCTCTCACACATTGCCACCTCCTTGCTCCAGCAACTAATTTTCATCCATCGGTTCCTCATGTTGCCTCCCCCACACTCTCATAGAAACAACACTCGCAATTCTCTTATTCAATTCTCTCGTTGAACACCTGGTAATTATCTTCACTGGATCCTACAATTTCCTCCAGGGCACCAAATTCTAAGGAAATATCTTTCCCATATATGGAATGCCACCAATATTCTTTTTATGTCTCGTGAACATCCATTTTCCTCCCCACCCTACCATAGCATTGGCTTTACCATCCATTCTTCTTATACTTCAAACGAATGCTCCTCCAATTATTGTGTAGTCATATCAAAAAGAAGCTTTGTCCTTCTATTGATCGTTGAAGTAAGAAAATAATTGGTGACATTAAATAATTGTACCGTGATTTGAGCACTGGAATCTGATTTAGTCTTCTATAACCTTACCTTTCCATAGATCGATCACAGGCCCCAGCAAAGACTATTTAGAGTATAAAAATAAATGAGTAAATCTCAAGCAAAACCTAGGACAAAGTATGCTTCTTGATTGAGTTGATGTAGGTGTCACAACCAATATTCAAATTTGAACCCTTCAATACTTTTTAGGATCTATTTTACTCTTCATAGAAGTGTGTAACAATTTTTTCCATGCAAAAAGAATTTAATTTTGCATCAGGCCCTTCAATAATTAAATTGACCATTATTTTTTAACTTTGCAATTGAAGAGATGCTCCAATTTTTTCTCATCAAACTTTTAGAAGGTTGAGAATCGACAATTAGGGAGCGACAATGGAAGAAGCCAAATCGTGCCAGCCACACATTCCATCTGGAATATTTATCAAAATTTAAATCACATTGAAACTTTAATGTTAGTGACATGTAACATGTAGCTTCTTCCATGGATTATGTGTGCTCAGTACCACATTAATTATGGAAAAGTCGTTGAAAATTAACTTCAAAGACATCCACAACGCAAATCTTAACTTTCATTGTATTGGATACTTTATGGACCCAAATACGGTTAGCTCATATCTAAATTGATAATGGATAAAATTGACGAACAAACTGAAGCCCCTAATAAAGTCAATAATGAAATCTCATTCAATTATTAAGTATATGAGATTAGATAGCAAGATATGGATGGACTCTCGGCTCGAGATCGATGTCTTTGTAATTATTTTTAATTCAAATATTAGTTCTTTATTAAAGAAAAATGAAAATAAATCTTGGAATGTTCATTTATTTGTTTCAGAACTACAATAGTCCTTTCCATGCAAAGAATTAAGCAATCGCAATAGGTTGTATTGTTTTTTATTGTTACAATGAGACTTTGCAATGGGTTGTATTGATTTTATAAAATTTAGTAAAATTATAATTTTATAGCATGGCTTCATTTTGAAAGAAGACTTAAATTCTCATTTCCTAGGATCATAAGATATTTCATTTCATTGGAACTCTTCCTTTGATAATAGCATCCCCTTTATTGGATTTGCATATGGCAATTTCTTCATTGTTCTAGGTCAGAAGCCATTAGGATATTGTGCAAGGATTCAAATTTCTACTCCATAACCTTGTCTTCGTTTAGGGTTAAAATCCTCCAAAACCATGTTTTAAAAATCCATGTTTGGTTATTGTATGCAATACTTATCACTTGTTAAATGGGACATGCATTATCATGTAATATGGTTGCGCTAATATTCATAGATTCATGATGTCATCAACTATGGCTAGTCCCAAGGTTTGGAGGCTTAGAGAATAAATGAATATGAGTTTGGATGTTTAGAATGGAGTTGAATGAATCATTGTAAAACAAGATATTAATGGAGGAGAATAGTACAACAATATTGCCAGACTCTAAGAAGAGAGTGTGTAACTCGTGGCAGTCAGATTTACATACCCTTTTGGAATAGATCTATGTTTCAATTTTAGGGCAGAAAACTTATCTAAAATGAAAAGATTCGAATGAGAACACTTATCAAAATAAGGTGATTTGTTACCTCTTTCTCCTAGATTAAATTTGATGGATAATTTGTATTATATTGACAAATGTGATCCATAAACGCCATGGATATATACCTTTCCACTATTTTCCACAAGGTTATATAACCAGTAATCATGTGTGACTCATGGTCCAACCCTTTAATCACCAAGAATTAATCGACAATCACTTTTGGTAAGTTGGTAGCTGGTAGAAAATAAAGCATTAATTGACAATCACGCATGGTAAGCTAGTATTCTAGTAGAAAAAAAATGCATTAATGATGGTTGTGTTTTAGTAGGCTATCACAATTGAAATCTACTGACATCAGGCTTCATACACTTAACGCAACTTGACAATGATTCCTTCTCAAATCCCAACCAATATATGTGTAAGGTGAATAACTAATCTATTAATAGCAAATGCAATCACATAATATAGAATTAAATTGTGTGGCAAATGAATAGAGATTAGAATTAGAATCGATTCATCATGTTTTTCACTGGTTTATAATTAATGCATTTGAGTGAGCAGTATTAGGGAATATGGATTTGGAAGTGTGGTTAATCAAATGGTTAATGGAATTTGGAATTATGATTATGAAAGTTTGAAATTGTTTTGTAGTTTTAAACTTTAAACTTTTGTTTATCATTATTCCAATTTCCAAGCTCTTTAACCATGCTTAGGTTGTGTATGCTTCCATTGTTGTCATTGAGCCTTGATCCTATTTCAATTTCAAATTTCTACCTTGTTTTTTGTTTTAGAACATGCTAGAGTTATGGTACCTAGATAGGGGGTGAGAGCCCATTCAAAGGGCAGAGGTAACTATGGGCGTCAATCGAGACTCAAGATAGTGAGTAGGTCAAGTAGACGAATGAACACAATTCAAGGCTCTTGTTTGAGAAAGTGACTTGATCACATTCCTATCAATACTTACGTCATCATTGATAAGTGATACATTCGGATTCATGTTATTAAGAAAGATGGTGGGTCACTTCCTCTTTCATTGGGTTTGTGAATGGTTGATATGAAGACTCGACCAAAAGAGTTCATCCATATATTTTGAATGGATCTACTGGTATCTACATTAAGGTGACTATAAAGCTCAAAGGCCCATAGAAATCATAAGAGAAAAATATTCACTATGATTGGATATCACTATCACTGTTTGCATGAGTCATGACTCATTAAGATTGTCATTTGTCCTTCGAACTAGGATTCAAGGAGAAAAGGTACCTTAACCAATTCCTTTCAAAATCACAAGCTCAAACCGGAGTAACTCTTGACCCTTTCTCAGGATGCTTCCACCATCAATTTCAACTTTCTCAGGTTTTTTCCACCATCATCGACAACCCCTGCTCCAACTAATTCTTCCTTTTCTTTCCCTATCATTCATAGGGTATATCATACCCTCTTTAGACTCTAGGGGACTGGCCTGAGGAAAAAATGGACACATCCACCCTAACACCATCGGTCCACCACCCACCTGCATATGTGCACATCACCATTAGAGACAAAAAAAAGACACCTCCGTTAATGATTATTTCCTCCAATGGAGTATGTCTCTCCTCTAGTTCATAGAGATGAGAAAACATAAACATATATAAATGGATTCCTTCCCTTAGTGGAGCTCAATACTTGTTGGGTTGTTCCTACGATTGAATGATTTTTCAGGTATGTGCAGCATGAGAATAGTTTTTTGTTGTGTTATTTTATAAGTCTTTATTTACTTCTTGGAAATGCGTAAAGTTTATTATTGAAGTGATTCAAGATAATATCCTTTTTTAATTCATGAACATATTTTTTAGATTCACTCCCTCTTTTGTATTTATCGATCTCTATGTTCAATGGATATTGTATAGATTGAATTTCATTTTCATCCAACCTTGATTTTTATGTTAGAAGTTTTATTACTCGTCGATTCAATCTCCATTGGTTATAAATATTTGTCAATTGATTTCTTCATATTTTTAGGTTTTTTTTGTGAAATTTTCTCTATATAAGTTCATGGGTTATTTGGGTTAGACATGCTTATTAAAAACTACATAATGGAGCAATGAAAATTTTGTCACTATGTTGAGGAATTTGATTACATTGATTTTAATCTACAATGAGATTTTGATGTATTATTAGATTTTCAAATGAAAATAATGGTTTATTTTAACATGTCAACATTGAAGGTTCAATATATCATATCCCTTCAAAGTGAAATAGGGACCTACCCTTCAAATGTGATCCTTGGTATGAACGAAGCAGGATGTGCTCCAGCTGAGTATTCCTCTGGTATGTTTCTTCTTAACAAAGAGACAGATGATAGTATTCAATGAATAAAGTGGATAACATATCATAATACTTCCATTTTGCGCGGGCTTTGAATTCGATGTACATCCAACATACAGACGCTAACATATACCGAGACAAGTATCAATTGGTACCCATCCATGTTTTTGAGGCTGAGCTCATCTCTTTTGAACCAATAATAAATCAATTAGATAAATAAGAACTTACATAAATAAACATGCAGCTTCTATTTTTTAAATCTAGGAATTGAAAAATATTGCATTATGTATGAATCAACTAATAAAACCTTGCGAACACTATAGGCACTCTGTGAACATAATAATTAAATAAAAAGATCTATGTGAGAGGTGATGCTATGAATCGCATCGTACTATAATTAAATAAAAAGAACCCATGGAAAGTTCCATGGATTTTCTATGCATCGTACCCTACTCGCCTCCTTTGAAATGTAACTACTAACATAGATCCATTTTAAACCAGGATCTATCAAGCATCGAGAGGGATCCAGTTTCTTGAGGTGTACATATTTTTACCATTTGGATCCCTCTCGGTACTTCATAGATCCGGGTTTAAAATGGATCTATGCCACTTTATTTTTTTATATTTTATTTAAGTCGATATGTAATTTTTCATTTTTTAATATTTTTTATTTATGTCGGCTAACATAACGTGACAGGAACACCCCCAAACTGCGTTGGAGAGCACCTCATTTCTCTCGTTGCAAAAATATCACCATTAATTTTAAAATTAAAATATTTAAAAACACACCCCCCAAAAAAAACACTCATGTACACTCAATAAACTAAATGGAAAAAAAATTATATTAAAAACAAAAACACCTAACAGACAAACTATAACAAACTCGTACAATTTAAACATGTTTGTTTCTATTGTCCCTTTTAAGTTTGTTATTTTAACATTTTTAAAATTGGGTTTTTAATTTCAAATATTCTTTTATGTTAGTTATTTTTACCTTTATAATTTTTTTAAGCCAGGTCCATGGAAGAGTAGGGAGGATGTGCTCGGCATCACTTATTTTTATATGATTTTTTTTTAAGAAACAAATTGTTTTGGGTGGCTTAAGATGAAGAGTAGGGAAGATGTGAGCAACACCATTTTTTTATATGTTTTTTTCTAGAAATAAATTGTTTTTTGTAAATTGTGATATATATGTGTATTTGATTTTGAGACTATGAAACAATGTATAGTGGGGGATTGCATTAGAAATCAAAATGAGCTTCTCTGCCTCCTCGAAGGTTGTGGCCTTGAGTTTTCGCATGGAGATCACTATCTAGGGTTACTAGTGTCAAGGGCTTACTGAACAAATGTGATCTCCTAGTCGCTCAATTGGAAAATCTCGGACTAATGGAAGAAATTATTAGATTATCTTTTACATACAATTTAGAGTAAGTATCAAAAGGTAAGAAGTAAAATGACTCATTGTTGTGGAGATTTCCCATCACACGTTGTGAGAATCTAGCATGCAGCTCCTTTGAGGCCATGTAACTCAATGAAAGGAAGTTGGTGCTATGAATTCATTGTGAATGTGAGAGGCAATATTTTGTAGAAGTTAAAGTCCAAACAAATCCATAGAAGAAATATATTTTAATTTCTAAATGCTACATGGTAATGACAAATGCAAGTGTGGAACTTGTAATGAAGGGAAATTAGGGTTTCACCACTAGGGTTTGTATTTAAAATTTTTGGATCATGGACAATGGAATCCAACTTGTGTATTATTACAATGATGTAATTTCAAAATACCAAATTTTAGTCTCATTTTTGTGGGTGCCTAGGTCCTAATGTGTCTGTGTGTTGGGGTGGAGGTATTCTCCAACAAATTCCAAAACCTTGACGTTTGGAAAACTAGTGGGTTGTGATATGGTGTGAGAACTTCAAGTGGGAAATGGAAACCCTCATAAAGACTATCAGTTCATAGTTTTGGTTTCCATTCCAAATCTTGTGGAGGAGAATCATGGCTCCACTCCCCAATTTATCAACCATGATACAAACTTTAACTTTGAATATCAAGGTAATAATTCTATGTCCTTCACTGTTATGGGATATGAATCATGTGTTCCAAGTGACTCTTCTAGTGCACTTTTGGCATATTTAAAAACAAACAAGGATATATCATTGGAATAGTAGGTCATTAATGTTGAATTCATTGGTCATGATCTCGGCTTCGGTGCTTTGTTTAGGTGCAAGGCACAATCCAAGAATCCTTTTGGGCCTAAGAAGTCGACAAGAGATTTGAAAAGAAATGATTCTAGGGTTCATTTCATTGTAGGTGATGATCTTAGGATCAAGCAATTTTACAATTTGAGGGAAAAACATTGATAGGAAAAATTTTGGGAACATAATTCTTTGCAACTACTATGAATTCATGGATCAAAATAAACTTGGTCTCTACTATCAGTTGTGGTCCTATTTTTCACCTCATGACCTGTGAATGGATTAGATTTATCTTCAATTCAAAGGAGGATGGAATGATATAATTGGGTAATCGGTTGTTTGAATGATTCTCTTTCCTCTCCTTGTAGCCATGGCACCCCTATTTTGATCCCCATGTTGAGTTTTATTCTTGCATGCAAATTTTGGTCAAGCTTTTAGGATTATCAATTGGGATTTATTCGGATAAATACTTGTAGGACAATGGACACCAACCAAGTAAAACAATCCTAGTGGATGAATCTAACAAGACTAGCGCAGTGATATCGGTTAATTGAGTCCTTGTCGATATTGACATTCAAGATGGTTTATCTAAGATAGTGGAAATTTTTGTTGAAAACTTAGTGCATTCATAGGAATTAGACTATGTTAATGCGCATTTTTTATTTACCATGGGAACAACAACCTCCCAAGGATATATCCAACAGCCCGCAAATCAGATATACCAGAAACTTGTGACTTAGCAGGGGCCGAGACGTCCCGGTACCACATCCACAGAGGTGGGCACCTATCCCAGGGGTCGCCTACCCTTCTAGCCTTGTCACAATGGGCTATTAAGCATCCCTACCCCCCGCCAGTTTTGAACCTGTGACCTCCTCGGAGATAACACAAGCTCTTAACCATTGGGCCCACTCAGGTGCCTTTATGTTAATGTGTATTTATGATGTGCACATTGGCAT
Source organism: Pseudotsuga menziesii (assembly GCA_001517045.1). Lineage (NCBI taxonomy): Eukaryota > Viridiplantae > Streptophyta > Pinopsida > Pinales > Pinaceae > Pseudotsuga > Pseudotsuga menziesii. The sequence continues at coordinate 210,219 of LPNX010881919.1, forward strand.
GTTTATAGATACAACCCTAGATATTGTGAAAACTCTTTGTGAAAGAGGTCTGGAAAGTAAAAGTATTGAAAGGTTACCATTGCTTGGAGAGGCTTCTACAAAAAAGAGGAGGTTAAAAAACCTATCCTTGAGAATGTGGGTGATGGGGAACAACATAATGATGTTATTATTATCCATGGGATGGATGATTCCATTAATAAAATGTGAGGTGATATGCTGGTGAAATTTCACCAAATCACGATCCCTGACTCAAGCCTTACAAGTTTCAATGGTTAGTTACTAGGGGTAGTGAGGACAAAAGTGAAGAAAAGGTATCAATTTGTCCCATTAATGATTGGATCCTACTCTTCCACTAGAAGGTAAGTCACTTGAAAACATTTCCATGAATTTACAAGTTGCTCATAATCCCTCATTGGAAATGTTGGTCAACCCCCAACGAATTGTTAAAATTTGGCGGTAGTAAAGGCAAGGGTAAAAATTGTTTCAACACACCAATATCTCAAAATTTGACCTTGTATAAGGAGGAGAGTAGGCATGCATCCCTTTCATCCAAGTCTAAGTTTGGATCGAAGGAAAATATTGTTTCGTGAAGGGATATATAGGACAATAAGACCGAGTCAAAATATCATGGTGGTGGACATTATAACTTAATACATAAGATGAATAAAGAAAAATCATGGGGCATAGTTGGTAGGAAATCCCTATTCCACCATACAAAGGAAAAGGATAATGAAGAAATATAATAGAGGCAACAACATTCAATTATTGGGTTTTTTTTAGTAGATACACCCCATATTTGCAGGCTCAAATGAAAGTTTTATCCATGGCTATTTGAGGTCTAGGAATCCATTCTAAAATTTTATGACCTAGACATACGATTAAAAAGGAAAATATTGATATCATTCTAGTACAAGATTCTATGAGGAAAGGATATCATCTAGTAGGTGATTTGAAAAGATTAATTAAGGGTTGATATCTTTTAGCATTAGATTTTGATGGGTTGTATGGGGGCATTATTACTGAGTGGGATTCCAATGTGACCCTAACCAATTCTTATGCCTTCTTTTCAAATCTGAGCATACCATTTTTCAGTAAAAAATTGGGGTTCCAAAAAAATATATTGAATGTGTATGGACCATACAATGAAAAACAACATTTTTGGGAAAATATATTTTCTCTACATTACATTCGTGAAGGTAATGTAATCTCGATGGGGTAGAAGGATGAATTCTACTTTAAACAAGATGAAGGTATGGGGTACTTTTGTTAGAGTAAATAGGCTAATGGATTTCTTCAATTATCACATTGAAGTATCTATATTATTTGATACTAAACCTATTTCTATAGATCCCTCCTAAATAAATTATAGGTTTGGTCATGATGATAGGGTCTCTAAAAGGATTGACAATTTTTTGGTTTCTAACACGGTTTTTGAAAGTATGGATCAACACAAAACATGGATTAATCCTCACAAATTCTCTCATCACAATCCATTTTTTGGGAGATGGAGAACAATAATCCCAAACCTATTTCTCTTATGTAATTTAACCTAGGTTGGTTGGAAGAGGAAGATTTTCAAAATATAGGAAAAGATGCAAGGAATACTTTTGATCGGAAAATTTAAAACCATCAACAAGTGAACAATTTGTAGCCTCTCTCAAGGCTATATATAATAAATAAGCAATCTCTTAGGTAGGAGCAAGATACAAGAATAGGTATGGAATGTTAAAGGAGTTGGAGTTGGATATTTAGGGAGATGGTTGAAGGAATTCTAAGAGGTGTCTTCAGTTTTGAGAAAATACATCAAATCAAACACATAGAATCGAAGAAAGATAAAATTGTTAAGGGACAAAGAAATGAACCAAATAATGAAAAGTAGAGCCATCTAGCTAGATCTAGGTGACCATAATACCAAGTTTTTTTCATAAATATGCTAATCATAGAAAAAGTAAAAAGACCATCTAGGAAATTAATAATGAGGAAGGTAATATGGTTAAAAAAATTCAAGCCTTAACTAATATATATGAGGGTTAATCATTTTGACCATGTTTATAAGGAACTAGATGTAGTAAATGTAGTTGAAATTGTCAAAGTTGCTTCTTACTTTAGTACACTTATTTACAAAGATCGTAACCTATGGATGTATGAGGAGGTTACTAAACATGAATTACTAATAGTTTTGTCTTCATTTCACAAGGACAAAATTCCTATCCCTAATGGGTAGACTATGGCATTATTTTTGGGATTCTTCGAGATTCTATGTGAGTATCTTCTTAGAGTGGTGGAAGTGATAATTTCAAGGAAGGTATATTGATCTAATACCTAAAGAGGACCATCCTAAGACATTTAATTCTTTTAATCATGTATCACTCTCTAGTTATGTTTAAAATATCATATCAATAACTCTTGTTGTCATATTGAAGAGGCTTATGTCTAAATGTATATCCTCTAAGTAGTTTGGATTTTTTTAGGGTTGACAAATCCATGAGTTAATAGGTTAGGCACAATAAGGTCTTCACTCAATTAAATCAAACATCCACCTATAAGAGAAATATGTTCCCAAATATGCATAAGAGAGCAAGCGTGAAAAAATCGCAAGAAAATGGTTTGATTTCAGTCTGTGTCTTAGTGATGAACGACATGTGTTAAACAATTGTAAACTAGATTAATAAATGGGGTAAATGTCACATGTCTCCAATCAATGTATAGTTGTTGAATTAACCCTTTTAGAGGAGGACTAATCATGCATTTCAATAAATTACTAGTATGGCTCGGATCTTGTACGACTAGGTACAAATATGTTCCAAATATGGATTTTGTTACAAATTGTTATGCACCTAGATTTGTATCACATTCTTCTCCACTTCTAATCATTTTCATACATTGCTTGCTAAATTATGTAGATCACGCTCAATCAGACACATGTTTACATGTAACTGAGAACCCCACCCTTCAGTCCATAAATAAGGGTAAGATATTCCTCATGGGTCAGAAACTCAACAACAATTGGTTCACAAAAAAGAAACAAGTCACAAGTGAGAATTGAACCTAGGTGGAAGGATCCTATTATTTTTTGCTAACCTCTTGAGCTAAACCCATTTCACATGTAGGTCACATATATGTAGTGGTTGATCTAAAAATAATGAATGGATACAAAGTATTCATTAGCATGTTTCTTATAGATGAAGAAAACCCTCCTCAAATAGGTGACAAATAATGAATTTATGATCGAGTGAGAAAGTAAAAGAAAAAAGTAATTAAAAGCCCGCTAGCTACTTATTGTCTTTAAAATTTTTAAAATGAAAGAATTCATAGAACTTAAAAAGCTAAAAAAATCTTCAAAATAACTATTGGACTTATTTAAATTTGAATGTATAGAATAAAAATCCTACCATATAGAATCTAACCTTTTGTGCTCAACAATATCCTTGACAATGTTGTCCAACATCAAAACAATAACACCTTCTTCATATGAAATAGGAGGTTTTTCTTATCAATTTACTCATGATATATTATTTTCTTTCTATTTTTTTGTAAGGATAATTGTTTAGCTTCATATAATTTCCATCTTTGGTGAGCGTGCCCAAGCGCCAACGTGTGCAAAATCCACGCAATCCGATCCATGTTCTTTCAAAAGGGACACATGATCAATCATGGATGTATGGGTATTGAGTACCTTCTAACATTTCATTATTCTTTCGAGAATAAACATTTGTTTATACTTCAGTTGTTCGAAGTACTTCACTTAATGTTGTGCACATTCGGCATTGCCATTGATTTAAAATTTTACCATGTGTTGGTAGATAAACCATTAAGCATGATTGTAATTTTGAAAACTCAATGGATTGACTTTGACAAATGTGAGCTTATCATAATCTTAGAGAGTTTTAACCTCTTCAGCATGTATGGAGAGATGTCAGTGGTCAACCCAAGGTGTGTGAACCAGATTGATTGGTGAGATTACTTGGCAATTTGGTCTTGGATTAACACATCATTCCTATGTCACATGTGCTATGTAGTTTAATTTGAGTTTTTTATTGGAATAGACGTATGCATGTAACTTAAAGAATACTAATTCATTGGTAGGGGAATACTAGGAGAGGTATAAAATTGATTATGACATTAGCCCAAGAAAAAGCTGAGAAGGAAGCTCCAATGGGTACGCAACATCATATCGATAGCCTCGGGTGCATGGGGGTTTTATCTTGGTTGGGCAGCACTTCGAAAAAACGGGACCTTTGAAGACTTGTGGGTGTTCACAAGTTGAATGTAATAATGTTGAACAAAACCAAGGGTGACCGTTTTAAATGTGTTAGTCTTTATCATTGTTTTTATAAAGGTATTAAATAAAAGAGGTGTATTCTTGTCTCATCCAGTGTTTGAAGTTGATCTTTTGTTATTTTATGATGGTTTCAAGTGAGATGTAATAAAGGTTTTATGACCCTTCTTAGAGATGTATTGGGGTGTTAGGACTTAATGTAAGTGGATTAGGTCATAACAAAAGTTCAAAAAGATATTAGATCTCTATTATTTTTTATTTTTTATTTTTTATATGCATGTTGATAAATGTGTACAAGTTATTAATTTGTTTTTAACGATAAATGAGAACGAATTTAGATTTGTTTTCATTTGTTTCTTCTTTCCTTTTCAATGGATTGATAGATTAAAGCATTTAGGGTTTTACCTTAAAACAAAGTATTATGGTACAAGAGTTTGGAATTGGATCATAGCTAAGGTGGAAAAGAGATCATATGTATGGTGTAAGCATTGGTTGCTTTGGGAGGAGGCTCATTTTAGTGAAATATGTTTTTGAGTCTATCATTTTTTTATAGGATGCCATTAACGTCCATCCATAAGGGATCTTTGGAAATGATTGGAAAACTTAGTTCTAGATGCCAAAAGACCTTGGTGGTCAGGGATTGAAGAATAATCATCCTTTTAGCAAATCATTGGCTACAAAATCTATATGTAGGTTGATAGTAGGTAAGGGTCTTTAGTGTCAAGTAACTGTTTAAAAAAATATAGAGAATCATTCAGTGGAAGATTGGATTAGGAACCAGAATAAGAAATAGAAATAGCAAAGTGCTTCTATTATATGGAAGGCAATGGCCTAATCTTTCATTTGATAGGGCAGTGGCTTGTATGGAGGATTGGGAATGGGATGAGTGATTATTGGTGAAAAAACCTTTGTTGGTAGTGATTAAGGGTTCAAGATGCTTGATACATTGATTAATAATCTTCATATGAAAGGTTTGTTCTTTCTTAGTCAATTAGCACGTTCAAAGTTAACAACTATCTAGAGTTAGGATTAATGGAAGTTAATGGTTTTCATTGGTCTAGTAGGTAGATATGCATATGAATGGGAGAACTATATTTCAACTCTTAGGACTATTCATCTGAGAATTAAATAAGTTAAGAGTGAGCTCATTTTGTTGAGAAAAAAACTACAATAGGGATTTACACTTCTAAAGTAGGTAGGGTATCAAGATTTGTGTGTTGTTGAAGGGATTTGAGATGCTTGGTCATGGAAAAGCATATGGAAGTTCAAATGTAAATTAAAAACTGTAACCCACCTAGAACTAAAAACATTTTATGTTGTGAAAATACATTACTTTAAAAGTTATTGTAAAGTTTTATGTTGTTGACCAAGGATGGTCAAAGATGACTGTAATTGAATATTTTATTATTTAATAATTAAAAAAAGAGACACCTATCCAAATACAATTGTTGAAGAGTGTTCACCAACCTGCTAGGAGGAATGATTTGATGTAGAAGGAAAAAATGACAAATGGCAGCAACAACATTCACTTTCTAGTTGATGCATGAGGCAACTTCCCTGAAATGGTGGTCATGTTCCCAAGAAAGGAGTAATTGAGCAGGTGGCTCATTAAATTACAAAACTGACCCAAAGACCTAGGCAAGCACATATATACCCATCGAATGAGCAGGAGGCTCACTACATTCTAGATACTGAAACCTTGTGATTGCTACACACTAAGAAGTTGGGAACACGAGAAGAATTCAATGAGGGGAAAGCTAAAGTAAATTTCTAGAGTATTGTCTACAAGTGTGATTGTTGAGTTACAAAGAGGACACAACAAGCTTCTACACAGTATCTTCATCCTGGTGGTTCAGTGAACGAGATAGGGGGTTCTAAAGCAAGTAATCTTGGCTACTTTCAGGAGACTGTTGGGAGGAACTGTCTTCTTTGGATATTTTTCCCCTTCGAAAGTTGACAGGTTCTATATTGTTTTGGATTATTATCTTTATTATGCTTTATGTTTATTTCTGAAAGATTTCATGAATGATGAAAGCTTCCAAAATTATTATATATTTTCGAAATAAAGTAGGAAATTTTTATTCTTGTAAATTACAAGTTAAGATGAATTCCACTACTTAAACAATTTTCCATAGTAGGAATCTTAAACTAAATTTTATTATTACTTAGAAAAAGTATCATATTATATGTATAGATTCACCTAATGTTAAGTGTAGTACATAATTAGTAAATGATTAGCATCCTTTATTCTTCTTATAAACTCATACAGATTTAACCAAGAGGTTTAAAAGAGCTACTATCATTTTTAAACAAACAACTAATTCTTTTTACAGTTAGGGCTTGCCATAGTTAACTATAGTAAATCCCTAAATCAAATTTTATCACCAGCCAAAGAAACAATAGATTTAGAGTTAAAAATGCTATGGCTCCTAGCTAAGGGATTCAAGACCCATAAAAAAATGCATATGAATATTAATATTTACCTAGTATTCAATTTCACACAGCCAAAACGCTTAATGTTTTCATAATTTACTCAAGTATCAATTTCACACAGTCGAAGGACTTATTGTTTTGAATAATTACCCAGGATCAATTTCACACAGTAGAAAGGCTTATCATTTACAAAAAAAATGAATTAGGGTTAAAGACTTGCAATTAACGCACTCTTGATCTAACTATAAATTCAAACAAAACTTCAAATAATTTATAATAGGGTTTGTACAATAATTATAAAAAAGAACAAACTTCCCTATTTAAGGATTTTAGCACAGGTCAAGGCTTCGAGGCCTGTAAGGCTAAATTACCAAATAATTTATAATAACCGAAACCTACAGCAAAAGCATCTAAGTTTGAACTCATCATTAAGAAGAAATGTCGTGACCATTTCAAAAACCAAAATGACATCTTTTTAAGAAAGGCATGAATGCAGTAGTCGTAACTAAACAAACAAATTCTTTCACATAACAATAAACAAAATATCATTTACACATAGCAGTTCTGAAAGCTATAAACAGTTTAAACAACATACAGAGTAATATTAATAAACAATATACATAGTAATACTAATAAAAATTATACCAATTACAGAGTAGGACCGAGAACGTCGAGGCCTGTAAGGATAAATTGCCAAATAATTTATAATAACTGAAACCTACAGTAAAAGCATCTAGTTTTGAACTCATCATTAAGAATAAATGTCGTAACCATTTCAAAAACCAAAATGACATCTTTTTAATAAAGGCATGAATGTAGTAGTCATAACTAGACAAACAAATTCTTTCACATAACAATAAACAAAATATCATTTACACAAAATTTCTGAAATCTATAAACGGTTTAAACAACATACAGAGTAATATTAATAAACAGTATACAGAGTAATACTATTAAAAATTATACCAATTATAGAGTAGGACCAAGAGCTTCGAAGGTTTACACAAAACACAAGCGAAATCGCACAACTATATTCCCTTCAAGATTTGTTAAAATTTACAGTAAGAGTTACAAAACAACCGTAAAACAATTTCCCATGCAGACTCCATGGTCTATAACCAAAAAGGGGAATCTTAAAATATAAACTCTAGCATATCCTAAGGCATCTAAAACAACATTTATCTATGCCATTAACGTTGTAGATACCAAAAACATGAGAGTGTTTACCATCAAGCAAAAGGGGCTCGTATAACCCTTGTATCTCACAAACAAAACTAGACCCAAAAAGGAAACTTTGTTCCATCCTTAGACCATTAAGAACCATAGGGTTCAAGGTACACAGGTCTTACCAAAACCTTTCGGCACCACCCTCGACCTGAGATCATCTCTGCAAAGAAAATGGTGGTATGGTCGAATGCATCTTGATTATATGTTGCAAGGCCCAAGAGTGTGACAGCTAGAGTGTTTCCTTTGTTTTAACACTAGAAGGGTCGAGAACGTGACAGGTCGAGTGCTTCCTTATTGAAGGGTCGAGAGTCGAGGGCTCTCCTCAACCGTTCATCAACATAACTAAAACCCAGCCTTGGCCTTTTCACTTTAGGGTTTACTTTTATCTAACCTAGATGGTGCCACCTTCACGTGGGCTCTTTTACTCTTAACCTACCTCCACGTGGATTCAATTTCATACCCACTCTCTAAAGTTTTTGGAGCGATCTCATTGTCAATTTAAATGTCACCATAGTACTTGTTACTTTGGCTCTTTCCCTTGTTTGGAAACTCATAATGCATAATGGTTTGACCATATGCTTCTTTTAGGGACTTTGGATGACACTTAAGTTGAAGTCAGCTTAACTTTTGAAACTTATATAGTGGTGTGGTGTGAGCACAACTTAGGACTTGGAACGCAAGGGGGCTAATCCTTCTTTGGAGAAACCTGCAAGTATACATACTTAACAATGAATTAGCTATAATAATCTAAGTAAGACCTATAACCTTGTGACCCTAGCATTCTAAATAGGGTTGTAAGTGAAGAGCTTAAAACATTAAACCATGATGACTCCATCTTTATGGTAAAACAAGATAAACACACAAACTGTGACATAGGACAAGGAAGGCATAACACATCAACATTTGAAAACAAGTAATTTATCACAAGACTTAAAAATTGTATCCTAGTATAGTGTCATATGAATCATATATGGAGTGATCATTTTTGAATTTTTAAGTATCAGTTTTATAGAATTTCCTTATAGCCTAAGAAGAAGAAGAAGAAGTCGAGGCATGGTTGTCAAGGATGAAAAAATATTTTCAAATCTATAATTACTCAAACAGACTAAGCGCTAGAGAAAAGTTGATATATGGTGGTAGGGTATAAAAAGAGTGAAAAAAATTAGAGAAAAGTATGTAACTTGGAGGACTTTTAAGAAATACTTTAAAATAAAAATTTTGTCTAAACAATATTACAAAGAAAGGGATAGAGAATTTTACGATCTTAAGCTAGGTTCAATGTCTATGAAGGAACTAAGTAGTAAATTTTTAAGTCTATTACGATATGTACCTTATATCATCGATGAAAATCCTAAGATACAAAGGTTTATGAGTTGTTTATCATTTAGCTTCAAGGACAGAATTGAATACGACAATCCAAAAACCCTTAAGGAAGCAATGAGGAAGGCTAATTTATGTTATGAACAAAGAAGAAATAAAAGAGAAGGTGCACCTAACTAGAAGGTTAAAAGAACAAATAATTTTGACCAAATAAGAAAAGGGTTTAAGTCCAACATAAATTTCAAAAATAACTCCCAAAACTATCCTAAGAAAACTTATCAAGGGATAGACTTTAAAAGTAATACACAACAGAATTTTATAGCAACAAAGAACAGACACATACCTAACAATCATGTTAAAAATAATGAACAAAGAGAACCTATAAAATTTTGGGATTGTCAAGGACCTCATTATGAGAAGGATTGTCCAAACAGGAAGAGGAATTTCAGCAATGTGCATGCAATACAGGAAGAAGCAATTATTGGTGAAATAGCAAACAAGATGCCCAAGATTATTGTTGCTTTGGAGAATCGACAAGATGATCACCAGACATATATGGTTGAAATTGAAGGTATGATAAAGAACAAACCCATTTCTATTTTAATAAGCTCAGGTGCTAGTTTAAGCTATGTGTCACATAGTATAGCAAAAAGTTGTAATTTGCATTTGAATAAGTTTGAAAAATCTTGGTTGGTTCAGTTAGCTACAGGAACCAAGAGAAAGATAGTTAGCTATGTTGAATATTGTGAAATGTTTATGAGTCAATTCAAAACTCAAGTTAAATTAAATGTATTACCTCTAGGGACATAAGATGTTTTAATGGGTATGGACTGGCTGGAAAAACACAGAGTAGTTTTAAATTGCTTTGAGAAAACATTTACATGCTTAGATGAAAAATGAGAAACAATTAATACCTAGAAAAGTTTATGTTAGCTAGATTTAAGCTTTACAAATGAAAAACTATGCACATAAAGGTTGCAAAGATTTTGTTGTATATGTAATGAATGATGAACACATGAATAAAGAAGATAAATTAAAATTTGATGGTATACCAATTTTAAAAGAATTTTCAAATGTATTCCCAGAAGAGATTCTAGGATTACCTCCAAAAAGAGAATTGAATTTTACTATTGAATTAGTACCTGGAGCTGTACCCAATTCAAAGGCTCCTTACTGGGTGAATATCCTAGAAATTAATGAATTAAAACTGCAACTACAAGAATTAATAGATAAAAATTACATAAGACCAAGTGTATCCCCTTGGGGAGCACCTGTCTTATTTGTTAAAAACAAAGACGGTACCTTACGCTTATGTATATATTATCATCAGTTAAACAAGATGACAATTAAAAACAGATATGCATTGCCCTGCATAGATGGTTTGTTTGATCAGATACACGGAGCAATGATATTCTCAAAAAAAGACTTGAGATCTAGACATCATCAAGTCAGAATTAAAGATGAAGATATATTTAAAACCGCATTCGGAACCTGTTACAGGCATTATGAGTTTGTATTCATGCCATTTGGGCTAATGAATACTCTAGCATCTTTTATGTGTTTAATGAACAGTGTCTTAACTAAGTATTTGGATAAATTTGTATTTATATGTATAGATGGCATACTAATTTATTCAAAGACAAAAGAAGAGCATGATGAACATCTACATATAATATTACAAGTTTTAAGAGAACACAAATTGTACGCTAAATTCAATAAATGTGAATTCTTTAAAGATAAAATACAATATCTAAATCGTGTGATATCCAAGGAATGGATATCCATGGAAATAAGAGCAATAATGGAATGGCATGTTCCTAAGGATGTATTGGATGTATGATCATTCATGGGGATCACAGGTTATTATCAAAAATTCATAGAAGGATTTTTTAGGTTCGTGAATCCCATAACGCCCTTACAGAAAGAGGGAGAGATTTGTATGGGATTTAAAATGTGAAGAAAGATTTTAAAAATTAAAATAATTATTAATCATTTCACCTATTTTAAAAATAGTAGATCCAAATAAGGACTTTGTTGTATGCATGGATGTATGCAATGAGGGCCTAGGTGGAGTGTTAACGCAAGAAGGTCATGTAATAGCATATGAATCAAGAAAGTTAAAAATACATGAAAAGAATTATGCTACCTACGATTTAGAGTTGGTTGTCATAATACATGCCTTGAAAATGTGGCATCATCATCTAGTCAATAGAAGATTTTTATTAATGTTTGATAACATAGGTTTGAAATACTTGTTTGATCAACAAAATTTGAACGCAAGACAAGCAAGGTGGTTTTGTTTCCGTAGCGAATATGATTTCGATATCAAACATATAAAATGAAAAGAGAATAAGGTGGTTGATGCTTTAAGCAGAAATGCAAATCTAAATTTTATAGCCATTATTAGCAGCTATAAAACAGAATTGGACGATAAGTTTGAAGATGGAGTAAAGACGGATAAAAATTATCAAAATTTAAGAGAAAATAATTAAAGAAAACAAATCTGAAAATATAAAAACAAATTTCAGTTTGAATAAAAAAGGTTTAATGTTGTATAAAAACATATTATATGTACCCGATGTACTAGAAATTAAATTGTAGATCTTAAATGAAGTAGATAAGATTCCTTATTCAATACATCCTGGTTACCAAAAGATGATAACAATGCTAATAAAAGACTATTTTTGGCCCAATATGAAAAATGAAGTGGCTGAATATATAGCTAGGTGTATAGAATGCTAGCAGGTTAAAGTTGAGCATCGACATCTAGAAGGTCTATTGCAACCATTACCAATCCCAGATTGGAAATGGGAAATTAACAGCATTGATTTCATAAAAAGACTACCTAAAAATCAAAAGAAAAATGATTTTGTGATGGTAGTGGTAGACAAAATTAGCAAGGAAACTCATTTTATACTTGTTAAAACTACTTATAAAGCTTCTAATATTGTTGATATTTTTATGAAGGAATTTTTTTCGTTTGCATGGAATTCCTAAGATGATAATTTCTGATAGGGATCCTAAGTTTACTGCTATTTTCTGGAAGTCATTGTTTAAAGGACTGGACACTAAATTAAATTTTAGTACCGCTTATCATCTGTAAACGGATGGAAAAACTGAAAGAGTAAATCAAGTTTTAGAAGATATTTTAAGGATGTATGTTATGGATCATCCAAAGAAATGTGAAGAATATCTGCACTTAGTCGATTTTTCTTATAACAATGATTATCAAGATTCAACTAACTTAGTCCTTTTGAAATATTGTATGGTAGGAAGTGTAATACTCTCATTTCATGGAGTAATCTAGTTGACATATTAATGTTAGGACTTAGCTTGTTAAAAGAAATGGAACTAATCGTGAAACAGGTACAAAGCAATCTGAAAATTCCACAAGATAGACAAAAGAATCATGCAGACCTTAAAACAACTCAGAAATAATTCCAAGTGGGTGAGCATGTTTTTGTCAAGGTAAATCCTAGAAAAGGCTCCTTTAAGTTGGGGAGTTGTGCAAATTAGCAACTAGGTATTGTGGACCATTTGAAATATTGTCAAGAGTTAGACCAGTGGCTTATCAGTTACCTTTTCCTCCTAATCTCAAAATACCTAACGTATTTCATATTTCTATATTAAAAACGTATGTACATGATGCTACACATGTAATCGATTGGAATGTTATCCAGGTAGAACCAGAAGGATATTTTCAGGTGGAACCAGATTGTATCCTCGACAAGAAAAAAACTTTTCTTCGAAATCGCACCATTGAACAATTAAAGGTGCAATGGAAGCACCTTAGTCCAAATGAAGCAACCTGGAAATTGGAAAGTCATATGCAGGAAGCATATCCAATTGTGTTCCACAAAGACTCGGATGATATTTAAGCAACATCGAGGACAATGTTGAACTTAAGAGGAGGTATTTGTAATCCACCTAGAACTAAAAACATTTTATGTTGTGAAAAGACATTACTTTAAAAGTTATTGTAAAGTTTTATGTTATTGACCAAGGATGGTCAAAGATGTCTGTAATTGAATATTTTATTATTTAATAATTAAAGGAAGAGACACCTATTCAAAGGGGAGTGTTGAAGATTTTTCACTGACCCACTAGGAGGAATGATCTGGTGTAGAAGGAAAAAATGACAAATGGAAGCGACAACATTCACTTTCTAGTTGATGCATGAGGAAACTTCCCTGAAATTGTGGTCATGTTCCCAAGAAAGGAGGAACTAAGCATGTGGCTCATTAAATTAAAAAACTGACCCAAAGACCTAGGTAAGCACATACATTGAATAAGCAGGAGGCTCACTACATCCTAGAGACTAGAACCTTGTGATTGCTGCACACTGAGAAGTTAGGCACACAAGAGGAATTCGATTACGGGAAAGCTAAAGTGAATTGCTAGAGTATTATCTGCAAGCATGACTACTAAGTTACAGAGAGGCTAGAACAAGATTCTACACAGTATCTTCGTCCTAGTGGTTCAGTGAACAGGCTTGGGGGTCCTAAAGCAAGTAATATTTGCTGCTTTCAGGAGATGGTTGGGAGGAACAGTCTTCTTTGGATATTTGTCCCCTTCGAAAGTTAACAGGTTCTATATTGTTCTGGATTATTATCTTTATTGTTCTTTATGTTTATTTCTAAAATATTTCATGGATGATGAAAGCTTCCAAAATTTTATTTTATTTTCAAAATAAAGTAGGAAAGTTTTATTCTTGTAAATTACAAGTGAAGATGAATTCTACTGCTTAAACAGTTTTCCATAGTAGGAATCGTAAACTATATTTAATTATTACTTAGAAACAGTATCATATTTTATGTATAGCTTCACCTAATGTTAAGTTTAGTACATAATTAGTAAATTATTAGCATCATTTATTCTTCTTATAAAATCATAGATATTTAATAAAGAGGTTTAACATAACTATCATCATTTTTAACCAGACAACTAATTATTTTTACATTTAGGGCTTGCCATAGTTAAGTACAGTACAACCCTAAATTAAAGTTTATAGCCAGCCAAAAAAACAATAGATTTAGAGTTAAAACGCTATGGCTCCCATCCGAGGGATTCAAGACCCATTAAAAAAAATACATATGAATAGTAATATTCACCCAGTATTCAATTTCATACATCCGAAAATCTTAATGTTTTCAAAATTTACTCAAGTATCAATTTCACACAGCCGAAGGGCTTGTTGTTTTGAATAATTACCCAGAATCAATTTCACATGACCGAAGGGCTTGTTGTTTTGAATAATTACCTAGAATAAATTTCACACAGCTGAAAGGCTTATCATTTACAAAAAAAATGAGTTAGGGTTAAATACATACAATTAACATAGTTTCAATCTAACCCTTAAATTCAAACAAAACTTTAAATAATTTATAATAGTGTTTGTACAGTAATTATTGAAAAGAACAAACTTCCCAATATTTTAGCATAGGTCAAGGGTTCAATGCTTGTAAGGATAAATTACTAAGTAATTTATAATAACTAAAACCAACAACAAAAGCATCTCAGTTCGAACTTATCATTAACAAGAAACATCGTAACCATTTCAAAAACCAGAATGGCATCTTTTTAATAAAGGCATGAATGTAGTAGTCGTAACTAGGAAAACAAATTCTAACACGTAACAATAAACAAAACATCATTTACAAAGAGCAATTCTGCAAGCTATAAACAGTTTAAACAACATACAGAGTAAAATTAATAAAAAATATACAAAGTAATACTAATAAACATTATACTAATTACAGAGTAGAACCAATAGCTTCGAAGGTTTACAGAAAACAGAAGCGAAATCGCATAAGTTCTATATTTCCTTCAAACTTTGTTAAAATTTAAAGTAAGAGTTACAAAACAACCGTAACACAATTTCCCATGCAGACTCCACAGTTTGTAACCAAAAAGGGGAATATTAAAATACAAACCCTAGCATAGCCGAAGGCATCTAAAACAACATTTCTATCTGCCATTAACATTGTAGAGACCAAAAACACGAGAACGTTTACCATCAAGCAGAAGCGTCTCGTATAACCCTTGTATCTCCCAAACGAAACTAGACCAAAAAAGGAAACTTTGTTCCATCCTTAGACTGTCAAGGACCTTAGGGTTCAAGGTACACAAGTCTTACCAAGATCCTTCGACGCCACCCTCGACCCGAGCTCATCCTTTCCAAGCGAATCATCTTCAAAAAGTGATTGTCGAAACCCCCTGCCAAAAAAACATGGGACAGAGGTTAAAAATTTGACATTGTAAAATAATTTTTGCATCAAAACTAAAAACAAACACTGCAAAAGAGAAACTTACCCGACATCTCTGCGATGAAAACAATGGCATGGTTGAATACATCTTGATTATTTGTGTAACACCCTGGTTTTTTACCTCGTTTGCATTAAAAATGTACATGATGTGTATATTGTAATTAATCGTGGTGTGGAGCTAAAGGCAAAAGCCCCACCATCGATTTAACTTTTTATGTTTTGGAGATTAAAATAGTTGTCGATGGTATTTCATGCTAGCCAGCAAATTATAATTTCAGCATCATGTAAATATACAATTTAATTAAAAATCCACAACCAGCTATGTCAATGCAATAAATAATGAGATGGGGGCATGATTTCCTAAGGATAAGGGGGGGGGATATTCAAACCTTTGGGGCCAATGGGGAAAATCCAAATGTCAAGGGGAGAACCCATTCTTGTCTCATTCACCCAATCATTTATTACTGCCAGAAATTGGTTGAAGTATTTATTTCATGGGAATGGGAAGAGTATGGCAAATAAATTTGAATTTGGGGAATATCCATTTTTGGGGGAAAATTTTTTTGACTTTTGGGGCAATTAACACCCAAAATGCATGCCCATTTGGCCATACACCAACATTCTTCATCTCCTCACACAGTGGAAGCTTGAGAGTTGTTTTACCTTCACGATTTTGCATGTTGTGTGTTCTCCTTCATGTTGGGGGCTCCTGGGCATTTTTCTCACCATCATTCATCTACGTTGGGGCTCTCTCAAGCGGTTTCATGTGTGTGGCATTCACGTTTTTGGGTTTGTTGTGTGTGTTTTCCCTCACGTGGGCATTCGTTTCTTCATTTTCCTCAGGCTGGGAATTCATTTTTTGTAATGACTTGTAGTTGGGTTTCTTCCCCAATGATTTCTGTTGCATTTCCCCACTATTTTCCAAGTTGAAAACCGTTTTTGTGTTGCCTAGCGATTTGGAGGAGAGACCACATTCTCTTGGGTGTCAAGAATTTGGTTTTTTCCACGTTAGGGCCAAAATTTCCCTGGGATTCGAATTTTTGTTAGGGGGTTTTTTTCACCCACCTTGACAATTCATTTTGTTGCCAAACTATTTTCCCCAACCCATAAATTGTGTATATTGTTGTGTATGCATTTGTGCTTTGGTCTGTATTGAATTGGGAGTGTAAATGGGGCTAGGCCTGCTTGATAAACCTAGCGTATTAAGGAACCTCACAGACAGATCTAGGGTGCAGGTTTTCTTCTTTGCACACCCTGAATAGCATTGGAAGGGAAGGCATAGCTCGAGGGACTATGTAGCAAAGAAGGGGATGCTTCCTTGTGTTGGGTGGGTAGATGTTTAGAAGCCAGGATAGATTTGGTGCAGGTGTCCATAGCTATGTTGAGGAGCTCACCAGCTTAGTAGTCATCCTATCCATCTCATTGACAGCCTGATAAACCCAACTGTGTTGGCTTGGCCTAATTTTGTGGTATCATTGGCTATGTGTGAGCCTGGTAGTGTTCCTTATTCCTTGTGGGAATCATGCCCAGCTCGGGGGTGGAAGTGTCGCTGAGAGATTAAGGAGCACACTGGCCTATGGCTGGGTGGAACGTTGCAGTGACATAGCTAGTTGCGGGACGATCTTCTTCATAAGATAAGTATATTTGTGTTAATCTCTGCATTTTTTTGTTTAATGAATTACAATGAAAATGATGAACATGTGTATGCTTCCGCTGTATGTTAAATATTTATGCATCTGTGCATGTATGAGTTCAATGCATTTGATTTTATCATGTGTATGTTCATGGGATTTAAATTTCCCAGATTAGATAGCAGCAATAGTCGCGTCCTCTCTCCAGTAGAGGGGTGGGGACGTGACAATATGCTGGAAGGGCCAAGAGTGTGACAGGTAGATTGTTTCCTTTGTTTTAATACTGGAAGGGCCGAGAGCGTGGCAGTTTGAGTGCTTCCTTCTGGAAGGGCCGAAATCCAAGGGATATCCTCCACATTTCAACAACATAACTAAAGCCCAGCCTTATCCTTTTTGCGTTAAGGTTTACTTTTATCCATCTTGGATTGCACCAGCTTCATGTGGGAACTTTTACTCTTAACCTACCTCCACATGGATTAATTTTCATACCCGCTCTCTATAGTTTTTGGAGTTATCTCGTTGTCACTTTAAATGTCACCATAGTACTTGTTACTTTGGATCTTTAGCTTGTTTGGAAATGCATAGTACATAAGGGTTTGACCATATGCTTCTTTTAGGGACTTTGGATGACACTTAAGTTGATCTTAGCTTAACTTTTGAAACTTAGATAGTGTAGTGGTGTGAGCACAACTTAGGACTCTTGGAACACAAGGGGGATAATCCTTCTTTGGAGAAACCTGCAAGAATACATAGTTAACAATGCATTAACTATCATAAGCTAAGTAAGACCTATAACCTTGTAACCCTAGCTTTCAAACTAGGGTTGTAAGTAGAGGGCTTAAAATTTTAAACCATGACGACTCCATCTTTATGGTAAAACAAGATAAACACACAAACTGTAACATATGACAAGTGTTAAATTTTCATATGCTTAGCTAAGACATCAATACTTCATTTCATTTTTATAACAAAAACATATAAACAGGATCACTGAAAGATAGACAAGCACAACCATACAAAAGGAACACAAAGATTTATCCTGGGAAAACCCTAAAGGGAAAAACCCAGCAAAATCTTCCTCAATATAGATGCCCCAAAAAGATAAAAGATAAAAGATAAAACCAGCAAGGAGATCAAAGCCTGATCCTCCTCCTTCTCCAGCTACTTCTCTTCTCCACTAATGCGCTATACAAGTGAGAGAGTGTGTTACAAATGAGAAACACCACACCTCTATTTATATGCATCTGTTCACTTAAGTTAACTCATCTATCATGTAAGCTCAAGTAACCACACTGGGGTGCTAATGACCCACCTTTACAATTAGAGGGGACTGCCTCATGACTCTTATTAGTTCTTCTGATTAGGAGCATCGGGGTACAAAGTAATACAAGTGGTTCTCCCGGTAGGCCCATCGGGGACCACAAAGAAATACATATAGAATATTCTTCAAAGTTACAATATTTCAACACTCCCCCTTAACGAGAAGGGTATTCTATAACAACATCAACAACAACAATAATAGAAGAGAGATAGAGGACATCATTAGCATCATCAAGGTAACACATCTATAAATCATTGGAAGCTTTTCAACATCATGTAGTCTTCATCTTCAATCTTTAGTCTTCAGCATCATTAGTACTTTGACCGCTTCAAACAGCAACATCTTCAGCATATTGACTCTTCAATCAGCAGCAACATCTTCATCACTTTGACCTTTCGATCAGCAACATCTTCAGCACTTTGACCTTTTGATCAGCATCATCTTTAGCACTTTGACCTTTCAATCAGCAACATCATCTTCAGCACTTTGACCTTTCGATCAGCAACATCATCTTCAGCACTTTGACCTTTCGATCAGCAACATCTTCTTCAGCACTTTGGCCTTTCGATCAGCAACAACATCATCATCATACTCTAATCTTTTGATCATAAACATCATCATACTCTAACATCAACTCATCATCATATTCTGATCTTTCGATCAGTACGTCATCATCATCATAATTTGATAATACGACATCATCATCATCAAGATCTCATCATCATCACATTCTGATCTTTCGATCAGAAACATCATCATCATCATCGCATTCTGATCTTTCGATTAGAGAACATCATCATCATCAGCAACATCATAATCATAAGCAACTTCTGATCTTCCGATCAAAAAACATGATCAACATCATATTCTAATCTTTTGATCAGAGAACATCATCATCGGAAACTTCTGATCTTTCGATTAGAGAAACATCATCATCATCATATTTTGATCTTTTGATCAGAGAACATCATCATCATCAGCAACAGCATCATCATCATATTCTAACCTTTCAATCAGAGAACATCATAATCAGCAGCAACTTATGATCTTTCGATCAGAGAAACATCATCATCATCATATTCTGATCTTTTGATCAGAGAACATCATCATCAAGACATCAACATCATCAAAACAACAACATGATCCTTCCTTTGGGAATTACGGGATTTAGGTCTTTACAGAGTTACCAATGATCCTTCCTTTTGGAATTACGGGATTTAGGTCTTTACGGAGTTACTAACGATCCTTCCTTTCGGAATTATGGGATTTAGGTCTTTACGGAGTTACTAACGATCCTTCCTTTCAGAATTACGGGATCAACACATTTATGGAACTCAGACAATCCTTCCTATTCGAATTACGGGATCAACACATCTGTGGAACTCAGACAATCCTTCCTATTGGAATTACGGGATCAATTCAATGATCCTTCCTTTTGGAATTACGGGATCAATTCAATGATCCTTCCTTTCGAAATTACGGGATTTAGGTCTTTACGGAGTTACTAACGATCCTTCCTTTTGGAATTACGAGATCAACACATATGTGGAACTCAGAAAATCCTTCCTTTCGGAATTACGGGATCAACACAGATGTGGAACTCAGACAATCCTTCCTATTGGAATTACGGGATCAACACATCTGTGGAACTCAGACAATCCTTCCTATTGTAATTACAGGATCAATTCAATGATCCTTCCTTTCAGAATTACGGGATTTAGGTATTTATGGAGTTACTAATGATCCCTCCTTTCGTAATTACGAGATCAACACAGATGTGGAAATTAGACAATCCTTCCTTTAGTAATTACGGGATCAACACACATTCTCGAGTACCGAAGTCATCGGATCCGTTCTGAACCGAGGTTCAAGGGCGATACAATCCTACCACATTCACGGGGACCGAGATCTTCGGATACATTTTGAACCAAGGTTCAGGGATGATGCAATCCCACCACTTTCATGGGGGCCAAGACCTCTGGATACATTTTGAACCAAGGTTCAGGGATGATGCAATCCACCACTTTCACAGGGGCCGAGACCTCCGAATACATTTTGAACCGAGGTTCAAGGATGATGCAATCCTACCACTTTCACGGGGGCCGAGACCTCCAGATACATTTTGAACCGAGGTTTAGGGATGATACAATCCTACCACATTCACGGGGGTCGAGACCTCCGGATACATTTTGAACCGAATTTTAAGGATGATGCAATCCCACCACATTCACGGGGACTGAGGTCACTGGATCACTTTTGGACAGATGTCCCAGGATGATACAATCCCTCTTCATTCTCGAAGACCGAGGTCTCTGGGTCACTTTTGGGCAAGTGCCCAGGGATGATACAATCCCACCACATTCTCGATGACTAAAGTCACCGGATCACTTCTGGACATATGTACCGAGATGATACAATCCCTCTTCATTCTTGAAGACCGAGGTCTCCAGGTCACTTTAGGGCAAGTGTCCAGGGATGATACACTCCCACTACAACATCACTACTCCCCCTTTCAAGGAAGGTCTTTCTGAACCACACCAAGCTTGTCTCGAAAGTGTTCGAACTTTACCCGAGATAGAGGCTTTGTCAGTGCATCATCATCTAAACCATATTCATCTACATCTTCAGTATGTGAATACTGAACTATCACCATCTGTATCTCCAGTATGTGAGTACTGAAAGCATCATCAGGTCACCATCATCTGCATCTGCAGTATGTAAATACTGAAACCTCATCTAGATCTTCAGTATGGGAATATTGAAATCATCATCATCTCTATATTCAGTATAGAAATACTGAATCACCATTATCTGTATCTATAGTATGTAAATACTGAAACATCATCATCTGCATCTTTATCTTGAATGTAGAAATACCGTATTTCTATGTATTACGACGGAACACAGGGTTCTCTGTTATCACAACTCTCGTTATCACATAGAATCAATGTAGTATCCATATTCAGTTCAAAGAGACCTGATATCAGCTTCCGAATCCATATGGCTTCACAACTTAGTAGAGCAATCTGCTTTGTATTCTGCTTCAACCATGCTACGAGAAACACTGGACTGTTTCCTGCTAAACCATGAACTCATAGCAGACCCCAAACAAAAGCATCTACCTAATGTGCTTTTCCTATCTGAGATACTTCTGGCCCAATCTGCATCTGTGTAGCCATACAATCTATACTCATGGCTACCATCATAATATAAACCAAAGTCTATAGTCCCTTTCAGATATCTCATCACATGCTTTGCAGTTACTAGGTGAACCCATCTTGGTTGAACAAGATATTGACTTAAGGTGTTCACAGCAAAACAAATTTTTGGTCTGGTATTTGTTAAGTACATTGATGACCCAATGATCTATCTTTAATGAGTCATATCCACTAACTCTAATGAGTCATCAGCTAACAGTTTTAGGTTGGATTCCATTGGTGTGGCCATGACTTTGCATTCCAACATATTGAATCTCTTCAATATCTCTACCGCATACTTTCCCTGGTTGAGAAATATTTCTTCTAAGCTTTTCCATACTTCCAGACCTAGGAAATAATGCATTAACCCAAGGTCTTTCATCTCAAATTCTTCTACTAGTTTCTTCTTGCTTTCCATGACCTGTTTCTCATTTCCTGTCAAGGATAAGTCATCCACATATAATAACAATATGACAAGTTCATCTTATATAACCTTGAGATAAAGGTTGGGATCAGCTTTACTTTTGGTAAAGCCCATGCTCGACAAGCAACCATCTATTCTTTCATACCAAGCTAGAGGAGCTTGTTTTAAGACCATATAATGCCTTCTTAAAATTGCATACGTGAGTATGTTTATCTTCAACTTCAAATCCTTGTGGTTGTTCTATGTATACTTCTTCTTTGATCACACCATTTAGAAAAGCGGTTTTCACATCCATCTATTGTAAGTCCCACTTCATCATGGATGCAAGTGCCATGGTAGCTCTAATTGAAGTATACCGTGCTACTGGGGAAAATGTCTCTTCATAATCAATTCCCTCTTTCTGAGAGAAAGCTCTGGCCACAAATCTTGCTTTATACTTCTCAATACTTCTGTCAGCTGCATGCTTTATTTTGCATATCCATTTGGAGGATACTATACTCTTTCCTTCTGGTTTGGGAACTGTATCCCAAACATCATTATAGTATTCTTTCATCATAACATCTTCCATGAGTTCGTCTTTGTTGAAATATTGTAACTTCAAAGAATATTCTATATGTATCTTTTGTGGTCCCCGATGGTCCTACCAGGAGAACCACTTGTATTACATTGTACCCCAATGCTCCTAATCGGAAGAACTAATAAGAGTCATGAGGTAGTCCCCTCTAATTGTAAAGGTGGGTCATCAGCACCCCAGTGTGGTTACTTGAGCCTACATGTGTAACTCGAGCCTACATGATTTAACTCGAGCCTACATGTCAAATGAGTTAACTTAAGTAAACAGATGAATATAAATAGAGGTTTAGTGCTCCTCATTTGAGACACACACACTCTCACTTGTATAGCGCATTAGTGGAGAAGAGAAGTAGCTGGAGAAGGAGGAGGATCATGCTTTGATCTCCTTGTTGGTTTTATCTTTTATATTTTTGGGGCATCTATATTGAGGAAGCTTTTGCTGGGTTTTTCCCTTTAGGTTTTTCCCAGGATAAATCTTTGTGTTACTTTTGTATGGTTGTGCTTGTCTATCTCTCAGTGATCATGTTTATATGCTTTTGTTATGAAAATGAAATGAAATACTAATGTCTTAGCTAAGCATATGAAAATTTAACATGGTATCAGAGCTAACCTAAGAAGAAGACATTGTGCAGCTACAGAAGCTATGGCTTCTTACTTTTTGGGTATCTCTCCACAATCCATCAGCAAAAGTATGCTAGGATGACTCTCCATTGAAGGGTGCATCTTTCTGTCGAACCGGAATTCAATTCCGAGCATTTTCAGTTTTTGATGTGGAAATTACGGCTTTCTACAGAAGAGGAATTTTTGGGTGAGACCAGCATAGTATTTTTCTCCTCATCAAAACTGAAGTTTAGAGACTTGGATCAAGAAATTTGGTTGGGTGAAACTCTGGAAAAGTCAAACCCTAGTTTGACCCCGAGCTAGAAAAACCCTAAATACTAAAACTGATACATTTTGGTACATTCGCTATTTTACGAGATTGGTGAAGAATAAGGAGCTGCAAATTTCAGGGGCTGAAGATAAAATCCTTATGAACACTTTTTCCAAAATTCATCCTCATATTCGCTGTATTCCAGGAGATATGTTCTCTCCAAGTTAGGGTTCCAGCCTCTTCCAGAATTCATCCCTAAACAGGACACCTGGGGAGAATTGAAATATATTGGGCTACAAAGGTCCAAATGGAATTCCTGAAGATGTTCCAGAAAGTGCATATAATTTAATTTCGGTGATCCAAATATCAGACTCATAAGATGAACCAGTGACATGTGGCATGTCGTACAACTTCGCTGTTCTGAACAGTCCTGTAACAGGTCACCTTGGGAAAAGGATCATAAATCCCAAATGGTGAAACCAATTCTGATGAAACCTATGGTTTTATATCAGGATCATGTGCGGTTACCTCAGTACAAAATTTCAGACATAGAGGAGTATAAATTTTGTAGATATCATAGAAACAGTAACAGGCATTTTTGCAGAAGAACTTGGAAAATTAGGGCTTCCTGTTCCGGGAGCTTCCCTCCACTGTTTTTAGAAATGGAGTACATTGGATAGCTCCATTTGAAGAGATCTATCTGTCCATCCAATCAGATATGAAATATTCCAAGTTTTTAAATTAGGATTTCTGTGACAAACCCTAGATCAGCCAGCTCCGGAACCAGGACAGACACCTCAAATCGGTAAGATCTAATCCTTTGCTATGTTCATTTGAGGTTCTCATTTCAAAGTGATATATCACATCCTCTTGATGATAAGATTGGTGAAGTTGACAACTTCCAAGACTAGAAGTATATGATCTCTTTGAATAAAATGGATTGGACACCTACATGAGCATAGAGGTTACAGTTTCAAGGGGAGATGAGGCTAGAAGCCTTTCTCAAGAAGAACTTGGTAAAAGCCCAGAAGATCATTGATGATTCAGTCACAAATCAACTTGTACTACAAGTGTCTTCCCTAAAGACATCGATGAGGTTTTATTCCTTGACCAAGCTCTTTGAAGGGAAGAACATAGATCGGAATATGACCTTAAGAAACCAGCTGAAGAATGTGAAGATCCAGAATGCAGAGACGATGCAGTCATAAGGAACTCTCAAATCAAAGAACAACTTCAAGCGGCGAAAGAAGAAGTGAAGAATGCAAAAGTGGTGATGGCCACCTTGAATGGCTTCCCAGGATCATGGAATTCATTCATCCAAGAAATGTGTTCCAGAAGGAAGTGATTACTTTCAGCAAACTTTGGGAAGAAGAAGAAGCTCGTCTCTGAAGATCAAGCTCTCATCTTCCAAAGAGGATCCCTCAATCAATGAGGAATATGAAGATCTCAAATTTTGAAGAACTGCTTATCCACCTCAACATTTGGATAAGAAATGATGCTATCATGAATGAAGAATATGATGAAGCCGAAGACTCAAGAAGGAGTATACCCATGAAACAAATAAAGATAAGTATTCAATTGTCATTTCATGATATTGTTTTGTTATACATTTGATTATATTCAGTTGATGTATTTTTTTGCATTAATGACTGTATACTACTAATATGCATGTGATGGGTAAGTAGCTCATGGTGCTATACAACTCTCCATTTCTACTTATCAAACCTCTTTGCTG
>LPNX010881919.1:235549-265846 GCA_001517045.1 Pseudotsuga menziesii
TCATAGTAGAGATGGAAGGCATCTAGAAAGTTTATGTGATATATGGATGAATGTTGTATTGACTAAACAGTTGCATGATGCATAAGAATTTTCCGTTATGCATATGTTTTATGAAATAGTTATAACCATGCAACTGGTGCATTTGAATTGTAGGAAATGTCATGAACAACCTCCTACAAGAAAAGAAGGATGAGAATTGTTCTGAAGAACAAGTGATGACAATTCAAGATCCACTCCAATAAACATGAATCTGAAGCTCCCAGGGTCAAAGACACCATGACGGAAGAAAGAGCTTCAGAGAGTGGTAGATCCACCTTGAAGGATGAAGACCATCATGGGTACAAGAGATAACTCAAGATGAATAAAAGAATGCTATGAAATAAGCTATGATCAAAGAATAACAGTTGATCATGGGGAATGATGTATACGATATGATGGAACAAGTGTACAAAGCAAGGTTCGTGATTCTCCCTAGAAAGAATAGACTATGACATGACATACTCTATTGACCAGTATATATCAAGCATAGAACCACCTGTACAGAATGAAGAGGGAAGATGATACTCCACTTCAGGGGGAGTGACTACAGAAAATTATATCTGAGTCCGACATGGTACGACATGATGGATAGCTTTGTGATGGATCGATACTTTACCAAGAGTAAAGTGGGTTCCAACCTTCAAGGTTGAATGCAGAAGACTACGATATGTTGATGACCCGAGAAGACAAACTCATAGAAGATGTTGTGATACTAGAATGATGTTTGGGATATAGTACTCAAACCATAAAGCAAGAATGTGGTATCTTCCAAAAGGATTTGCAAGATAAGATATGTTTCTGATAGAAGTAAGGTAAGAGTTTTGGCTAGAGGTTTCTATCAAAAAGAGGGAATTAATTCTGAAGAGACACTTACTCTAGGAAGCAAGGTACACTTCCTTCAAAACTATCATGGTAGTTTCTTTCATGATGAAGTAAATACAATCCTTCCTTAATGGTATGATTGAGGAAGAGTTTTACATCAAATAGTCACAAGGATTTGAAGTTGAACACAGAATAAATCGAGTATGCAAGTTGAAGAAGGCCCTTTATGGCCTGAAGCAAGCTCCCAGAGCTTGGTATGGAAGAATAGATAGTTTCCTAATGAGCATGGTCTTTTCCAAGAGTAAAGTCGATCCTAACCTTTCCTACAAGGTTGTAGAAGATGTACCTATCATTCTATTAATATATGTGGATGACTTATTCTTGACAGGGAATGAGAAACAGATCATGGAAAGCAAGAAGAAACTAGCAGAACAATTTGAGATGAAATACCTTGGGTTAATGCATTATTTCCTAGGTCTGGAAGTATGGAAAAGTTCAGAAGGAATCTTTCTCAACTAGGGAAAGTATGTGGTAGAGATATTGAAGAGATTCAATATGTTGAAATGCAAAGTCATGGCCACACCCATGGACTCCAACCTGAAGCCGTTAGCTGATGACTCATTAGAGTTAGTGGATGTGACTCACTACAGACAGATCATTGAGTCATTGATGTACTTAACAAATACCAAACCAGACATTTGTTTTGTTGTGAACACCTTAAGTCAATATCTTGTTAAACCAAGATGGGTTCACCTAGTAGTTGCAAAACATGTGATGAGATATTTGAAAGGGACTATAGACTTTGGTTTATACTATGATGGTAGCCATGAGTATAGATTGTATGGCTACACAGATGCAGATTGGGCTGGAAGTATCTCAGACAGGAAAATCACATCAGATATATGCTTTTGTTTGAGGTCTGCTATAAGTTCATGGTTTAGCAGGAAACAGTCCAGTGTCTCTCTTAGCACGGTTGAAGCAGAATACATAGTAGATTGCTCTACTAAGTTGTGAAGACATATGGATTTAGAAGCTGATATCAGGTCTCTTTGACCTGAAGATGGACACAACAATGATTCTATGTGATAACCATAGTTGTGATGACAAAGAACCCTGTGTTCCACGTAACACGTAGAAATCCAGTATTTCTACATACAAGATAAGATAAAGATAATGATACTGTAGATATAGATGATGGTGATTCTGTATTTCTATACTAAATATAGAGATGATGATGATTTCAGTATTTCTATACTGAAGATATAGATGATGATGCTTTTAGTATTCACATACTGGAGATACAGATGGTGATAGATCAGTATTTAGATATTGAAGATGTAGATGATGATGGTTTGGATGCTGATGTACTAACGAAGGCTCTGCCTCGAGTAGAGTTCGAACACTTTTGAGACAAGCTTGTTTTTGTTCAGAAAGACCTTCCTCGAAAGGGGGAGTAGTGATGTTGCAGTGGGATTGTATCATCCCTGGGAATTTTCCCTAAAGTGATCTGGAGACCTCGGTCCTCGAGAATGAAGAGGGATTGTATCATCCCGGGACATCTGTCCACAATAGATCTGGTGACCTCGGTCCTCGAGAACGTGGTGGGATTGTATCATCCCTGAGCACTTGCTATAAAGTGATCCGGAGACCTCGGTCTTTGAGAATGAAGAGGGATTGTATCATCCCGGAACATCTATCCACAATAGATCCGATGACCTTGGTCCTCGAGAACGTGGTGGGATTGTATCATCCCTAGACATAGTCCTAAAGTGATCTGGAGACTTTGGTTTTCGAGAATGTGGCAGGATTGCATCATCCTTAGACGTAAGTCCTAAATTGATAGGGAGTCATTATCCTGTAATTGTATCCAGTGACTTCGGTCGTCGAGAATGTGGTAGGATTGCATCATCCTTGGACTCAAGTCCTAAAGTGATAGGGAGTGATTATCCCATAATTGTATCCGATGACTTCGGTCGTCGAGAATGTGGTAGGATTGCATCATCCTTAGACTCAAGTCCTAAAGTGATAGGGAGTGATTATCCCATAATAGTATCCGGTGACTTCAGTCGTCGAGAATGTGGTAGGATTGCATCATCCTTGGACTCAAGTCCTAAAGTGATAGGGAGTGATTATCCCGTAATTGTATCCGGTGACTTCGGTCGTCGAGAATGTGGTAGGATTGCATCATCCTTGGACATAGTCTTAAAGTGATAGGGACTAATTCTCCCATAATCAATCCGGTAACTTCGGTTGTCGAGAATGTGGTGGGATTGTATCATCCCTAGGCTTTAAGTCCAAAAATGATCCAAAGGCTTTCTGTCTTTGAGTTGTGGATTGCAGGTTGTTGCTGATGATGATGATGACGTACTGATCTAAAGAGCAGAGTATGATGATGACGCACTATGATTATGATGTTTCTGATCGAAAGATTAGAGTATGATGATGATGTTTCTAATCAAAATATCAGAGTATGTTGATGATGTTTCTTATCGAAAGATCAGAGTATGATGATGATATTTCTATGTGATGATGATTATGATCGACAGATCAGAATATGATGATGATGATGTTGCTGCTGATCGAAAGGGAAAAGTGTTGATGATGATATTGTTGATTGAGAGATCAAAGTACTAAAGATGTTGCTGCTGATCGAAAGGTCAAGGTGCTGAAGATGTCGTTGTTGATCGAAAAGTCAAAATGCTGAAGATGTTGCTGATCGAAAGGACAAAATGTTGAAGATGTTGTTGCTGATCGAAAAATTTGAAGTGTTGAAGATGTTGCTGATCAAAAGTTCAAAATGCTGAAGATGTTGTTGTTGATCGAATAGTCAAAGTACTGAAGATGTTGCTGATCGAAAGGTCCAAGTGCTGAAGATGTCATTGAAAGATCAAAATGTTGAAGATGTTGCTGATCAAAGACTGAAGATGTTGCTGATGATGAAGACTAAAGATTGAAGATGAAGACTACATGATTTTGAAAAGCTTCCAATGATTTATAAATGTGTTACCCTGTTGATGTTGATGATGTCCCCTATCTCTACTCTTGTTGTTGTTGATGTTGTTGTAGAATACCCTTCTTGTTAAGGGGGAGTGTTGAAATATTGTAACTTCGAAGAATATTCTATATGTATATTTTGTGGTCCCCGATGGTCCTACCGGGAGAACCACTTGTATTACATTGTACCTCGATGCTCCTCATTGGAAGAAATAATAAGAGTCATGAGGTAGTCCCCTTTAATTGTAAAGGTGGGTCATCAGCACCCCAGTGTGGTTACTTGTTCCTACATGTGTAACTCGAGCCTACATGATTTAACTCAAGCCTACATGTCAAATGAGTTAACTGAAGTAAACGGATGAATATAAATAGAGGTGTAGTGCTCCTCATTTGAGACACACACACTCTCACTTGTATAGCGCATTAGTGGAGAAGAGAAGTAGCTAGAGAAGGAGGAGGATCAGGCTTTGATCTCCTTGCTAGTTTTATCTTTTATCTTTTTGGGGAATCTATATTGAGGAATCTTTTGCTAGGTTTTTCCCTTTAGGGTTTTCCCAGGATAAATCTTTGTGTTCCTTTTGTATGGTTGTGCTTGTCTATCTCTCAGTGATCTTGTTTATATGCTTTTGTTATGAAAATGAAATGAAATAATAATGTCTTAGCTAAGCATATGAAAATTTAACAGTCTTGTCGAGTCATCAACATATCCTAGTCTTCTGCATTCAACCTTGAAGGTTGGAACCCTCTTTATTCTTGGTAAAGTCTCGATCCAGCAGGAATTTGTCCATCATGTCGTACCATGTCGAACTTAGATATCTTCTGTAGTCACTCCCCCTGAAGTGGAGTATCATCTTCCTTCATGGTGTCTCTGACCCTGGGAGCTTCAAATTCATGTTTATTGAATTGTCATCACTTGTTCTTTGGAACAAGTATCATCCTTCTTTTCTTATAGGAGGTTGTATAGGACCTTTCCTACAATTCAAATGTACCAGTTGCATGGTTAGAACTATTTCATAAATCATATGCATAATGACAAATTCTTATGCATCATGCAACTGTTTAGCCAATACAACATTCATCCATATCTCACAGAAACTTTCTAGACTAATCCAATATGTCAGCAAAAAGGTTTGATAAGTAGCATTGGAGAGTTGTATAGCACCATGAGCTACTTACCCATCACATGCATATTAGTAGTATACAGTCATTAATGCAAACAATCTATCATGCATAACACATCAACTGAGTATAATCAAATGTAAAACAATATCATGAAATGACAATTGAATACTTATCTTTTATTTGTTTCATGGGTAGACTCCATCTTGATCATTCTGCTTTATCATCATTTCTTATCCAAATGATAATATGGATAAGAGTTTCATCAAGAATTGATTTCTTCATATTCCTCATCACTTGAGGGATCTTCTTTGAATGGTGATAGTTTGATCTTCAATTTGTTCCCATCTTTCTTCTTCTCTTCTTATGAGACGAGCTTCTTCTTCTTCTCAAAGTCAACTGAAGGTGATCACTTTCATCTGGCACACATTCCTCGCATGAATGAATCCCATGATCATGGGAGGCCATTCAAGGTGGCTATCACCACTTCTACATTCTCTGCTTCTTCTTCTACTACTTCAAGATGTTATGCATTCTAGATCTTCACATTCTTCAACTATTTTCTCAAATCCATCTTCTGAATTATGTTCTTATCTTGAAATAGCTTGATCAAGAAATCAAACATCTTCAGTGTATTTAGGGAAGACACTTGTGGTACAAGTTGATTTGTGATTGAATCAACAGTGATGTTCTTGGCCTTGATCAAGTTCTTCTTGTGTAAGGCTTTTGAGGCTCATCTCCCTCTAGAAATGGAACCTCTCTACTCATGTAGGTGTCCAATTCATTTTCTTCAGAGAGATCAAATATTTTCATGTTTGGAAGTTTTCAACTTCACCAAGCTTATCATTAAGCTGATGTGATAGATCACTATGAAATGAGAACCTCAAATGCAAATATCAAAAGATTAGATCTTACCGATTTGAGGTGTTCGTCCTGCTTCCGGAGCTGGCTGATCTAGGGTTTGTCAGAAAAAACCCTAATTTTCAAAACTTGGAATCTTTCAGATCTGATTGGATAGAAAGATATATCTATTCAAATGGAGCTGTCCAATGTACTCCTTTTCTGAAAACAGTGGAGGGAAGCTTCCGAACAGGAAGCCCTAATTTTCCAATTTCTTTTGCATAAATGTCTCTTACTTTTTCTGTGATATCTCCAAAATTACTACTCCTCTATGTCTGAAATTTTGGACTGAGGTAACCTCGCATGTCCCTGATCCAACACCATAGGTTTAATCAGAATTGGTTTCACCAAATTGGATTTATGATCATTTTCCCAAGGTGACCTGTTACAGGACTGTTCAGAACAGTGAAGTTGCACGGAACGCCACGTGTCACTGGTTCATCTTTAGGTTCTGAAATTTGGACCACAGAAAGTAAATTCCGTTATTTTTCGGGAAAATCTTTAGAAATTCCATTTGGACCTTTTTATCCCATGCTACAACAATTCTCCCCAGGTGTCCTGTTTAGGGATGAATTCTGGAAGAGGCGAGAACCCTAACTTGGAGGGATCATATCTCCCACAATATAGATAATATGAGGATGAATTTTGGACAAAGCGTAAATTAGGATTCTATATTTGGCCTCTGCAATTTTCAACTCCTGATCCTTCTCCAATCTCAAGATATAGCGAATGTACCAAAACTTAGCCGTTTTAGTATTTAGGGTTTTTCCAGATCGGGGTCAAACTAGGGTTTGACTTTCCCAGAGTTTCACCCAACCAAATTTCTTGATCCAGGTCTCTAAACTTCAATTTTGATGAGGATAACAATCCTATTCTAGGCTCACTCAAAAATTCTTCTTCTGTAGAAAGCCCTAATTTTCCGCACCAAAACTGAAAATGCTCGGAATCGAATTCCGCTTCGACAAAAAGTGCGCCCTTCAATGGAAAGTCATTCTAGCCTTCTTTTGCTGATCGATCATGGATAGAGACCCAAAAAAAAATAAGGAGCCATAGATTCTTTAGCTGCACAATGTCTTCTTTCACGGTGGCTCTGATACCATGTTAAATTTTCATATGCTTAGTGAAGACATTAGTACTTCATTTCATTTTTATAACAAAAGCATATACACAGGATCACTGAAAGATAGACAAGCACAACCATACAAAAGGAACACAAAGATTTATCCTAGGAAAAACCCAGCAAAAGCTTCCTCAATATAGATGCCCCAAAAAGATAAAAGATAAAATATAAAACCAGCAAGGAGATCAAAGCCTGATCCTCCTCCTTCTCCAGCTACTTCTCTTCTCCACTAATGCGCTATACAAGTGAGAGTGTGTGTTACAAATGAGAAACACCACACCTCTATTTATATTCATCCGTTCACTTAAGTTAACTCATCTGTCATGTAGGCTCGAGTTAATCATGTAGGCTCGAGTTACACATGTAGGCTCAAGTAATCGCACTGGGGTGCTAATGACCCACCTTTACAATTAGAGGGTACAAAGTAATACAAGTGGTTCTCCCGGTAGGACCATCGGGGACCACAAAGAAATACATATAGAATATTCTTCGAAGTTACAATATTTCAACAACAAGGAAGGCATGACACATCAACATTTTGAAAAGAAGTAATTTATCATAAGACTTAAAAATTATATCCTAGTATAATTTCATATGAATCATATATGGAGTGATCATTTTTGAACTATTAAGTATCAGTTTTATAGAATTCTGTTATAGGCTAAGTCCTAGGTTGTTAATGGAATGTAGTGTTTATAATAATTTATAAAAGCTATGTAAGCCAGCTAATGATTCATAAATGGATCTAAACACTCCTTAACAAAACAAAACAAAAATCTTGGAATTTTTGAGTTGTTACAAAAACCCATATACTTATGTGGTCCACCCATAAAAATAGGGCCCTTGAGATATGTTTCAATAGAGAGGTAAACAAGAGACTAATTGGTTTATTATTTTTTATACAAATGAAAAGTCCATTATCGCATATTTTATTGTCCTATTCATTCACTAGACAAGTTTGGAAAAAAATAAAATCCCTTATTGGTTTAAGGGAGATTTAGGGTGGTATTTGTTTAAAGGAAGGTTTGAACATGTGGTGTAAGAATCTTTCTATAAAAAATATAAATCTCTCCCATTGATTATATCATGGGGAATATGGCTAGTTTGTAATGTATGTCTTTTTATAGATAGGTATGTTCCACCTATTCAATGTGTTGCAGAGAACATGTCCATGCTTGAATTGCTGAGCAAATAGACAAAAGTGGAGCCTAGGCATACTTTGATGGGGCCTATCAAGGTGACCGCCTATATGTGGTGTAGGGGGTGTTTTATTCATAAGTAATGCACATGTGATCAATTTTAAATTTTCCCTATGCAAGTGCACAAATACATTTGCAAAAAGATTGGCTTTAAAGTTGTTATTAATGTTTCATATTGAAAATGTTCTACAAAACTTCATATTTTGTGTGATTCATTAGTAATGGTTAACTAGATGAATGAGAAACAAAAATGATAAATATTTTTTGAGATCCATTTATTACGATATTAGAAATTCTAGATTAGAATATAATTATATTTCATTTCATCATGTGTTTAGGGAAAGGAATGAAGAAGTTGATGGTCTTTCTAAATCCAAATTGTTGTTGGGTGTGAGTGTTGGTTGTATTCAAGAGGTGTTGGATGGATAACCCACTGAGTATTTTCATGCACGTTTTCTTTAAAATTTCTTGAAGGTAGTGCTAGTCAATCCATAAAATCCTATATATATGTTGTGCTTGCAGTTGATGGTTGATCCATATTTTACAATTTTTATGTTTTTGGTCTTTTGAAATATGACTAGAGATACTTTATTTTTCCTCAAAAATAAATAAATAAATCATAACTTTATTATCAAATAATAAAATTTCATTCATCATATTCCCTTATAACATTCACATACATACTTCTAAATTGAGATTTCCATTGCATGTTGATTAACTCATATGTTTGCAGTTCAAAAAAATAGAAAACAAGAGCTCCATAAATCCTCCTACATATACCTCAACAAGTATCATGTAATAAAACTATCCCAAACACAAATTTATAATGGTCCAAAGTACAAAAAACAACTTAGACAAGTAATCTCATCAGATCCCTTATAAACAAAATATTCAAACAAAAACCGTCCAAAACTAAACTAGGCAAAAAGCCCTCATCACTGTGAAAAAATATTGTGTTCCAAATGTCAAAACAAAGGTCTAGGAACAAATTCAGCCATGAAACCTTCTTGTAGATGCCACAAGTTCCATGATCCAAAGTCCACTAGGATCCCTTCTTTCGACCAATTGTCAACCAAACAATTCCTTTCTTTGCACACATGAAAGAAGGTCACTCCATTAATTTGATTTTTTAGTAAGAGAATGTCCTTGAATATAGGCATCAAGAATAATTTTATCATTGTTGAGTTCCCCTCAACCACTTAATAACCACCATGGAGTCATCTAATATTTGTAATTTTTGTATGCCATTCTCAACATCTAGAATGTGGTAAGTATAACAATCCCCCCACCTCCTCCCACAAAAGGCTCCCATTATGAGGCACTATAAAAAAAATTCCCATGATCCAAATTTATCATTTGTTTCTACCAACACATACTAAGAGGTTTTGGGAAGTTTCAATTGGTTGAATTTTTAATAATGGCTAGACTTTGGGTAGCACAAATATTGGGAGGGATATGTTTACTTTCAAATAAACCATTGGTCCCAGTGAACCAATTCCCCAAGCCACCACTAGGGTTAAATATAGAATTGGAGATACTTATTATGTAATGATATATAATTCCCTGTGGGACCTTTCTAAAGCATTGTTGGAGTATATCTTTGAGAAAGTTCTTATCACGAAGTTTAATTTTGTTTTTCCCCATAGTGGGAATATGAAACATGATCACACATATAAAAAATGTATCTTTGTTTCTTATAAAATTATGATTTGCCCCCAAGTTCTAGAGAGAGAGAGAATTCAAACTACATAACTATTAGTTTCAAATTACATCATTTCACCCTATGTGTGTGTGTGTGTGTGTTTTAACAAAAATCTAAGGGATGCTTCTCCATATTCATGGATGGAATCCCTACTACACCCATTAAAATCAACTAGTGTGCTTCACTTGAGGGGATTCAACCCTAGTAACTACTAGCACATATCAATCCAAAATGCCTAACAACGTTGGCAACAACTAATTGAGCTAACTCCTTATGCTAGTTTGAATTATGCATGTATATAGATATTTTTCAAAAAGTGATATGATGAAATTTAAGCGGTATATATTTAATAGAGACAATCATTAATGGAACTCTTCATTAGTTGGATCAATTTAAACCGTCTTGGACCTTATTTTATCGTTGTGCCACTTTGAATATGTTAATGAAATTTATAGTCCAAAGATAATTCTTCTTCCTATTAGAGGAATTTTGGGGTCTAAAATGGGCCTCCTAAGGAAAATAATAAAATAATAGTTAAAATAATAAAATAATATTGATTAATTTTGGAGGAAGAAAGAAAAAAACTACTTTTTGTGTTCGTATTTTTGACATATCTCCCTGTTTTTTTACTCAAATTTCGATCGAGAGAGCTCGTTGGATGTGGAATTTGATTCTGCATCCAACGAGTACCCACACTGCATAGTTTTGACGGACCCCGCTACCCCAAAAATAAGAAATACATGAAAAAAATGTGATGATGATGTCATCATCACATTTTTCCAGGTATTTCATGTTTTTGGGGTAGCGGGGCCCATCAAAAATATGCAGTGTGGGTACTCGTTGGATGCAGAATCAAATTCCGCATCCAATGAGCTCTCCCCATCGAAATTTGAGTAAAAACACAATGAAATATGTCGAAAATACGAACAAAAAAAGTAGTTTTTTTTAATGACAAATATGTCAATTCAACCATTATGGTTGACTCATTTTATTGAAATTCTATTGGTTCTTGAATTCCAACTCACAAAAACTTATTTTGGCACGTTTTCTTATAAGGCCCATTTTAGACCCCAAATTTCCTCTAATCTGAGTTAAGTGATTTCCATAATTGAATTTCTCATTGATTGTTTTTTAGGTTAGTTTCTTAGTTGGGTGTTGTCTTGCATC
The DNA here is from genome assembly GCA_001517045.1 of Pseudotsuga menziesii. NCBI lineage: Eukaryota > Viridiplantae > Streptophyta > Pinopsida > Pinales > Pinaceae > Pseudotsuga > Pseudotsuga menziesii. The sequence goes on from LPNX010881919.1 coordinate 246,612, forward strand.
TAATTGACGACACCTTGTTAGGTCAATTGCAAGAAAAAATTTAAGGAACCATACTTCTTTGAAAGTGTAGAAACCTTGGTGAATCTTACTAAAAATTAAAATGCCCACTATTAAATGTTTGGCAATATTTTTATAACTAGCATTTGCATCAAGAGGTGCAAAGGAATGTCAAGAGGGTAAAAATATTGAAAGTGAAAACATCCTTTCCACAATAAACTCTCTGCAACAAATCTTTCCGCATTCAGCTTTCTGAATCGACCTTTCCGCAATTTGCGAGAACTAACTTCTTCCGCAATTGTGAGTTGTGGATGTGTAGTTTGACTCTTCTTGAAAATCCCTTCTGCAATGAACTTTCCGCAATCAAAAACTCCTTCCTTCTGCAATTGCCTATTGCAGGTATGCATTTCAATTTTTCTCGAAAATTGCTTCAGCAATTATCTTTCCACATTTACCTTTCTGCAAACACTATTTTGCAATTACCTTTCCACAATTACTTTTCCACAAATACATTTCCGCAGTCTACCTTTCTGCTATTACCTTTCCACAATTACCTTTTCGCAATGACTTTTCTGCAGTTACATTTCCGCAATTGTGGGTTACAGATTGCGGGTATGCATTTGGATTTTTCTCGAAACTGCTTCAGTAATTCCTTTTCCCCAAAACTTCTTCCGCAATTTGCAGATTGCGGATGTGCCATCCAACTTTTCTGAAATGTTCTTTTGCAACACCTGTGAGTCGTCAATCTCTTGCGGCTTTGATATCTTCCGTTGATCTGTTATCAATGAGAAAATTTACGGATCTCTTATCTCCTATGCATATTTACATCTTGCATTCTTTCCCTATGGTCGATCTATTGCGGATTTGATCTCATTCGACGATCTACTATCAATGCAAAACTACACTTTAACTTTGAGGATCTCTTATCTCCTGTGCAGATTCACTTCGTGAAATCTTTCCCCATCTCACGAGTTGCACATTGTGGATGTGTACTTTGACTTTTCTCGAAAATCCCTTCCACAATTATCTTTTCACACAGACCTTTCCGCAAATCAGAAAATTCCTCCTTCCGCAATTGCGGATTGCAGGTATGCATTTTGAATTTTCTAAAAAATTTCTTCCGCGTTTATATTTCTGAATTTATCTTTCTGCAATCACCTTTCCGCAATTAATTTTCCACAAATACCTTTCTGCAATTATGTTTTCGCAATTACCTTTTTGCAATTACTTTTCCATAATTACCTTTATGGAATTATCGTTCTACAATTATCTTTACGAAATTACTTTTCCACAATTACCTTTCTACAATTGCAGATTGTGCATATGCATTTCGATTTCTCTCGAAACTACTTCCGAAAAACCTCTTCCACAGTTTACGGATTGCAGATTGCGGATGTGCCATCCAACTTTTCTGAAATGTTCTTCTGTAATTCGTCTTCCGCAACTCCCCTGAGTCGTCGATCTCTTATGGCTTTGATCTCATCCGTTGATTTGTTATCAATGCGAAACTTTGTGGATCTCTTATCTCTTGTGCAAATTTACTTCATCAATTATTTCCCCATCGTAGATCTCTTGCGACTTTGATCCCATCTGTCAATCTACTATCAATGAGGAACTACACTTTAAATTTGTGGATCTCTTATCTCCCGTGCATATTCACTTCATGAATTCTTTCCCCATCATTGATTCATCTTTGTGGTTTAACCTGGATCATCTAATCTCTGTCAAAGGAACGAATGCAACCTCTACAAAGGATCAATCAATCAACTCGATCTACCCAGACTTGATATCCTTATCTAGATATGTCTATAACCTTTATAGCTTCATCCTCCATGCAGATCGATCAATCAACTTGATCTATCTTCACCCGGACTTGATCTCCTTATCTAGATGGAATTGCGGATTGCAAATGTGTACTTTGACTTTTCTCGAAAATCCCTTCTACAATTATCTTTCTGTAATGACCTTTATGCAATCGAAAACTTATTCCTTCCGCAATTGTGGATTTCGGATTGCAGGTATACATTTCGACTTTTCTTGAAAATTGCTTCCGCGATTATCTTTCTACATTTACCTTTCTGTATATACTTTTCCACAATCACCTTTCCACAATTACTTTTCCATAAATACCTTTTCTGCAATTTACCTTTCCGCAATTACCTTTTCTCATATACCTTTCTGCAATTACCTTTCTGCGTTTACTTTTCCGTAATCACCTTTCCACAATTGTGGATTGGGGATTGTGGGTATGCATTTTGATTTTTCTCGAAACTGCTTCCGCAAAACCTCTTCCGCAATTTGCGGATTTTGGATTGCAAATGTGCCATCCAACTTTTCTGAAATGTTCTTCCATAATTCGTCTTCTGCAACTTCTGTGAGTCGTTGATCTCTTGCGTATTTGATCTCATCTGTAGATATGTTAACAGTGCGAAACTTTGTGGATCTCTTATCTCTTGTGCAGATTTACTTTGTGAATTCTTTCCCTATCGTTGATCTCTTGCGGCTTTGATCTCATCCGTCAATCTACTATCAGTGTGGAACTACACTTTAACTTTGCGGATCTCTGTTATCAAAAAACTACAAAACTCAATCTAGAGTTGCAAAAAGAGCCTAAATTTTAAAATATCCAATACTTGACTTTCGCATAATTCCTCAAAATAATTTAGATGTGTCTATTTCAACCATTCCAACCGTTTCTCGCATTGTGACTATATTTCCTTCAATATAAACTTGTTCTTGCCCCCTCTTTTTGAAACTGCCTGTAGATATGAAAAGAACCGTCCGAATTTGAGCTGAAAAAGCACAGACAACAAGACTGTGCATGTTTTAGTAAACAAAGTGTGAAACGACTCCAAAAAATACACCAAAAATAGCAGAAACCTTACATCCACGCGGCGTCCCGTGCGATTATAGATAGAGATCGGGAAGCATTTTTCTGCAACATTGAGGGAAATGTTATGGCCCATGATTGCCAGGCCTGCCAGCCCAATTATGGACAACACTACTCCCTCCATTGTAAATGAAACAAACGCAAAACTCCTGCGAGGTTGACATTGTTAACTAAATATTTTCATTTCTACAAATTTGTTAAAATGTTTAAAAGGTTAGTACATACATTCTATAATTTAATATTGTTTGTGTTGTAAACATATAATCAATTTTTATATGAAAAATTGCCCGTCTAAAGTGACATGTAGATTTGCAAATCCCCTTTAATATTGATCTTCTCATAAATATTGAAGTAATTATATTTTTTCAAATCTACTAACTCCAAATATTTAACTATACAATTCATTAAAGCACCAACATCTATCTCATAAACCACTAATTCTTAATTCCAAATACTTAATTTATTGACTTACTCACTCCGACACACTCTAGCCACTAATTTATTAATTGACGCATTTAACGAGTTAACGCAATGCCTACTTATAAACTAACTCACCATCTCAATAACCCTTCTAACACATTAACTTATTAAACTAATAACAAACTAACCTATTATCCATTGAAACTAAACTCACTAATCCACCAACAAAGTAAATCCAATAACACACAAAACCCAAACCCTATAACTTTACTTATCATAATAATCAAATTTTATGTTCTCACTTTAATATTTGTTAATATGTTCTCATCAAGTTATCCCTTCATAAATATAATATATAATTATTCATATAGGCAAGAGGGCACACTTCCATTATCTTTTGAAATATTCCTTATTATAAATTATTAAAAAATAATAATAAACATATTTTAAAAAATAACAAAATTAAAACTTTAGAGATTTGCATTTACTTATTGGCATTTTGAAAGAATGTGGATTTGATATTTGATTGTCTTTAAGATAAACACAACCTACATCTTTCTTTTATTCAATAAAAATATTGAAATTGAAATTGAAAAATGAAAAATGAAAAATAAAAATAAAAAATAGTGGATTTGATTTTTATAATTATTAAATATAAATATAATTTACACTTAAAAATATTGAGATTAAAAATTGTGTAAAAAAGTAGTGAATTTGATTTTTATTATAATATAAATATAATTTACACTATTTTTCACATAAAACATAATTCACACTTTGCTCAATGAAATATTCAATAACATCATATTTTAATTTTATATAAAATAAAATTATTGTACAATTATATAGTGAAATAGTTTTAAAATCAAAACTTTAAAAAGTGCCTTTACATAAATATATGGGCTATGGGCATTAAGATTGAAAGTGAAGTTAAGTGAATTTGATCATCATTAACACAAACACAATTCATATGTTTTTAAGGACATAATAAAATAAAACAAGATAGATAATATAAATGAAAAAAAAATTATTGAAAAAACCAAAATTATAAAGAATTAAGATTACAATGATGGATGAAACCCACCAGTTAGCCTGTGAGAAGAGGCCCATGTTTATTGAATTTATAGTTAATATAATTTTTACTTAAATATGCTTTTCCACATTTGTAGATTATATTTGTATTAAATTGTCAATAGAGTTACTGAATTTATGCAAAGTATTAACCTCACAGATTGTATTCACAAATAATTAAACAAACCTTACAATAAAACTGTGTACTTTAGCATAGTAGATCCAATTTAGCAAAATAGAGACACAAAGGAATAACCGCCAGATTTATCAGGTTTGCTACCTAAATCACTGCAAATGTTAAAAAATAACGCAGCAAAAGCCGTACGAAAGACTTAGAATAGCATTCGCAAAGCCAAAAATTTTGTAAAGATTACAAAGCAACGCTCAAAAATCAGAAATATTTTCAAATACCTAAAACAAATAGCAATAGAAAAATCAAACAGCAGCCAAAAATCAATCCTTCCTCGAATCTGCCAGGCACGACATCATCAACTAACGTAAATCCAATGTTGGTTCCATCTATAATACAAATCCAGGCGCTTTCTATCTATTTTCTTTTATTTTTTCTGTCAAGAAACAGGTCATGGATATCTCAGAAAATATAGTAATGAAACACGTCCAGGGGATGGATGAGGTAGGTCAAAGCCAACGCCAAGAACATAAGCACATAGGTTATTCCTTAATCGATGGTGGTACCTTCAAAAACAATGTACATTCAATTAAATCAAAATCTCCCAAGACTACATCTCCATTGTGAAATGCCTTCGACGTAAAAATATTTAAATTTCAAAGGATTTTATGGTCTTTAAAAAAATAAGATGATTTTTTACGTAATTTTTTTTTTTAAATTCAAGTGAAATGACTTTTTTTCCTTGAGGGGTTGGGGAGGGGGTGGAAGGTAGCCAAATACTGAAATTTTGCCCCTAAAATTTTCCCTTGTCAATTGCCATTTTTTGAAACAACTTTCCTTCTTAGCACTAATTTAGATTATTTTGACACTTTCATTACTTAGATTTGCATGGAATAGTTATTGTAATTGTAGGTTGACTATTGGTTTTAATTGGTGCTCCCTCGTCGGTAAATTTTTACCTCCACATTCTGTTGATGCGAGTGGACCTCTTGAGGACCTAATTACCTAGTGCAATTCCCTAAGTCAATTGATTGGATTATTGGTAAGTTATATCATCTAACTCTATTAAAATATATTTCATTTTGTTTTATAATTTTGTGCAAAACTTGTACAAGAACTTGGCTTAAATGATAAGTAAGAATCATTGCAATGCTCTAATGATTTTGCTCTTAGAAAGACCCAATTTGGGCAAGTGATTATTGGTGTTTAATAAATTCATAGACACAAAAATATTAATTCAAATATTACCACCATCAAAGTAGATCATAGCTCTAAGGCCAATTCCACCTCCCAAAACTAACCTGACATACCCAATTTGTCATCCCCAAACACCCACCAAATTATTAACCAAACCTCTAAGGCCCATCCCCTTAGCACATAATGCAATCCCATCAAAACTTCAAAACATGTGCCAAGATCAGATGGAATGCCAATATCCTCAAGCCCTTCCAGAAGAAGATTATGGTAATAGAAAAACTCATGAAGAAGATTATGGTAATAGAAAAACTCATGAAGAATATTATGGTTGAGCGCAATTAAAATAGTACCCAATAACATCTTCCCACCCCTTGTAATAAATCCTTACACCTACACTAGACACCTCAATACCCTTACGCGGCAACACCATCTTCATTGTTCATCCAAAACTATGTTCTTCCCCTTGTGCCCAACCAAATATAAAGGGAATCCTAAACAATGACAACTTTGACACTAGAAACATGCATATCCAACACATTCCATCCTCCATGAGCATCAACAACAACCTATATTATATTCTAATGTAATTATCCTTAGTCGTCAAGACTGAATCGCAAACAATATATAAAAAATTAGCAATACTTTATTAAACATCAAATCCTTAAGGTTTTTATGGAATGATTAACTTCACTTCTTTGAGGCGAAACCTCCAAACAAGCTAACGTCCAATACAAGATATTCCAACATGCTTCATAATGATGTTCCCATCTTTATTAATAGCTAGCTAGAAAGCGCTAATCATAACCAAATGTTAACTATTATGTTAACTACCTAGTGATCCTTCTTTACTAAGGCCACAATATATTTATGCATGCTAACTACTTAATGCACATTATTTAATACTAAATAACATTGTAGATCTAGTCCACATATGGCACCATATTCATCATGCTTTTAACTCTAATGGGCCCATAGGCCCCTATTACACCATTAGGGAGGAATCCACCATTCCATTCCTCTTTGAGCAATGTTGTCATCAACACTTATAGTGAATATTACAACTATAAACCAAGGTTCCATATATGGGGTCTAACCACAACACTAAAGAAATCCAAGATTGCTCATAATTCAAGGTTGTAAGTACAAGTATTGGCTTCAATGTTGAATTACTTTGAGAAGTTCATCCATAAAATTGGGCCCCATGTCTAAGTGCTCATGTTGAGTCCCAACTAATGATGCCTGAGTTCAACAAATAGCTAAGTGTTGTGATCGAAATTCACACCACTATTATGTGGATCCAAGTAAATCGAACCATTCATAACAAAATATCAACCATGTAGTTGTAAAGGTTGCTTATGAATCGATAAGGAACATTTCCATTGAAAAAGGTTCAAGCTTAAATCTTTTAATCACAACCAACTCATTAGTTTACCCAATGATTTGGGACTTATCTAAATGATTAGATTCAACAAAGATAGGTTGAATGTAGTTCTTGACATAAAATGAAAATTTTCCATATATCGTTCATTGAAATCCTCCACTAAATAACATCAAGGAAATATTTCTTTTGTATACTCTCCTCTAATGATATGTCTATACTCCTCACTAATGATATTGTTATCCCAAATCTCCCAAAGACTTTTTATAGAGTTTGCTTTAATTTGTTTATTGCCTCTTGAATATGTCTTTATCATTCCATCATTTAGTTCCCTTCCTCCTTCATTTTGCTAAACATTGCCACCGCTTCCTCTAGAGCTTGTCTCAACATGGCCATTCCTTGGTTCCACTAGGTTTTTGACACAAGGAATTGAAATAATTGTAATTTCCTCAATATTTCTTAAAATCATTATGAACAAATCTATAAATCTATAGATTTGTGCTTTAACCAACCACATGAACTCATGCATGGTCACTTTTAATGGACTACTCCAATGCAAAGATGTGGAAAACACCCTACTATACTAATTTACTTCATCCAAATGAGTTTGGGGCACTATGGATGAACTATTGCAGACTTTGGACATGTTTAGCAATAAGGTTCAACCTAAGCTTTATTAACATGAACATTCTTCATAACACATTGGCTTACCATCCCTACCACCATCCCTTGAACAATGGTCACCTACAATTATGCTTAAGCCCATGAAAATAAATCCTCACCTTTGTAAGGGGTCTTAATGAGGTCATTAATCATTTACTTTCTAGGCATTCCATGATCCCTTACCAACTTCAAGAAAAGTTCTAGAAATTCAAAGAATTGATGCAACAAGGGCTACTATAGGGGTGTAAAGTGGCTTGAATCTTGGCAAACTTCAACATTGTACTTCCTCCATTGTTGGGCTCCCAAGCACCATCTCTACCACCCCCATCTCTCCCCTATAGATGCAAGTCATTTATCATCATTTTAAGACACCTCAACCCCTTCCTCTATTGTTTTGGACTTTTTGACTCAAAAGTCCTCCATGATTAGTTTTAGAACCTTGTTACACAAGTCACAAACCAACTCTAGGTTTCCACTGGTCCTAACACCAAATTTTGTTGAGTGAAGTTTTCAAGACAAATCTAATTTTAACATTATCATTATCATGGTTTAGAAATCCTTACAACAAAAATATATATACACAAGTCTCATATTAAATACTTTGACACTCACTTAATTTTAGAGTGATTACTATTGTATTGAAATTGGGGCCCTCTACTTCAAATGGAGACAGTGCATACATTGTTGGAATTGTTGCACTGAGCGAAGTGAGGTACATTCTATAGCCCATAATGAGGGAGATGTTTAATGTCTTTGCTTAACATCGAGGTGATGGGTGCCATCATTTAGCATGGTATAGTATTTATACAAAGAATAAAAAATAATACTCTAGTATGAATGGGATCTGTAACATTTATGCTTATAAATCAAAACATACATGTACACACTACTTAAATTCTTCTTAAATATGGAATTTTTAAGCACCAAAAGAATTATATCTCAATTTTCTTTCTCTCAAGCTTAGTTTTAGGTTGTGTAAATTTTAAAATTTAAAATTGTACAAGGATAATTAGCCATGAGTAATTTTGGGCTTTCAATTTTGAAGAAGATGGCCATTTTAGGGTTATGCTTTAAAGGATTAGGTTTAGGCTTTAAATTTTATTTTAAGTAGTTTTGGTATTTTGACATTACAAAGATAACCCTTTCAGCAATTGATTAGTATATCCATGTAATATAGGGTAACAATTAGGTTAGGGTTGTGATTTGAATTTTAAAGCAAGTCAACTGAGTTTAATTTTTCATATAACTTATGGTTTAAATTTTTACACTTTTTTAAGAGTTTTTTTTGATAATCTTATAATTTTATTAGCATTAGAAATTATAATAATAATATTAATAAATAGATGTGACAAATACAAAAGCACTAATATGGAATGAATCCTACCATAAAATATACGACTCCGTAGAATAGCCTATAGCATTAAATAGATAACCACAAGTAAAAAGATAATTATAAAGCATGTCATCAAAACTAATGACAAAATTAGTATTAGAGTGAGAGAAGAGGTTACCATATCAACTTAGGGACTTGCATCCCAAAGCCAACTTACCCAACAAAACAACAATGATGTTAACACATACAATTTAGATGTTTTTGTAACAAGATACTCTATAACATTACATAACCAACTTTCCCATCGAAACAATGATTTAAATGTTAATATACACCATTTAAATTTGACATTATAACAACATAACATGTACATCACATAAATAACAAGTACACACGAAAAATCATTCACAAGAGAAATATGTTATCCATTAACCTAGGGACTTGCACCCCAAAGCCGATGTGAGCCAATATACAAAACAACCTAATGTACACCCCAAAGCAAACTTATGAAACAATGAAAAATAACATGTAGCAATTAGGCACACATAATTGAGACATGATATTGTAGCAAGGGGTGGGAACTATCACGTCAACTTAGTACTTGCACCCTAAATCTACCTTAAACAAAACATAAACAACAATGTTATCACACTTGAATTTAAATGCCCTTGTAGTAGACTTATGAAACAACTTAGGGGTTTGCAGCAACACAAACAAATTAGATATGTCATTGAGACAAGGGGAGGGTGTTATCACATAACTTGGGCACTTACGCCCTAAAACCAACTTCAACCAAACATCACAATGACAATGTTAACATACGCAAGCATGAGACATGTCACTCAACAAGACAATGAGGAATTTGCAATGGCACGCAATTTAGATATGTTGATGTAGCATTGAGTAACTTACACCTTGTTACAACAATAAAATAGTAATAAATAGGTAACTATTACTAAGAGTAATTAATAATATTAAATATAGTTTATGAAGAAAAGTGTCTCTTCAATATTTGATGGCCAAGCCATATATAAGGCGGCCATATCCATTGTATTTTATCATCCATTCAATTATTATACATTTATACATTTAATTATTTGAAGATGGAACATCCTTCTCCCTAGACCTGGATACATGCTGACTTAATTCGGATACGGATTATCCATTACACCGAATACGGTGTAACATTGGTATCAGAGCTATACAGCTCTTGGCCATAATTTACACTTTGTGCAAATTTAATTCTTAGGGTTTCCCTAAAATATAGGACATTGTCAAAAAGAAAAAAGAAAAAAAAAAGGTAAAAAAGAAAGTAAACAAAGAAAAGATAAAGTAAAACCAACACATGGTTTTGCTTTCCAACTTCAACCCATGATGCACCCCCTCATTCCACGTAGCCCTACAAACAAAAACAATATTAATAAAATAAATATTATTATATAATATTTTAAAACTTATTAATCCACCTTTTAATAAAATATTTAAATATAATATTTTACATTTATTATTTTATTTCAACACATTAAATAATTATAATAATTATTATTAATTCATCAATTATTTCAAAGGCATTAGTTGCATTTTATTCCTCCATAAGTCAAAATAAACTTCCAAATACACACATTCACATAAAAGGACCCAAGCTATGACGGAATTAAAAGACAAACTTGAGAAATTGAAGAAGGACATCAAGGCCCTCGTTGCCAACCAAAAAAAAATCAAAGAAGAAACGAAAAATAACAAGGCACTTAAGAAAGAAATCAAAGTTGTTGTTCTAGCACCAGGAAGAAAACTTGATGACAAAGTAGACATCATGCATGAGAAACAAAAAGAGTTAGATGACAAGATGTGTGCGATGACACTGAACATAAGAACCATGGCGCAAAACTTGAGCATCATGACACAAAACCAGAATACCATAATGAAAATGTTACAAAAACTAAGGTCTAATACAAACCATATCAGTAACTCAGATATGTTGGACCACTATGTCAACAAAAATGAGAGTAACAAAATTGATCAAGACAATGAGACTAAATATCTTAGGGTGACCAAAATACCAATAATATGTTTGAGAGTCAATCCAGTATCATTGACAATAAGGACAATCCCTACAATGACAAAAGATGGATCCTACAATATGCAAAGGAATCCAACTCAGAAAAATCAGATATGATAGATTCATCTTCTACCTTAATTGTTCTACCACCCTCGAGAAACCTAAATGTAACACTACTTGATGACTTCGAGTGTGAGAAGCCTCAAGAGATGTCACTTCTCGAGATAACTCGTAAGGATAATAAAAGGGAAACATTACGTGATGACATCCTAAGTATCTTGGGACAAGTGAGTTCTAAAACAAAGTTTGATATGGTCAGTCACAAAAATATTCCTCGTATTCATGTACATAGAAAACGGGACAACAATAATAAACAGAATAGAGTACAAATTCAAGTTACAAATGAAGGGAAATTGACAAACTATTGTGTAAAGACCAAGCACATACCTAATACAAGTTCTAAAACAAAAGACATAAAGGAATTAATGGCGTTGTTTCAACACAAAACAAGAATGAAAAGACAACAACAATAATCTAAGATTTAAGGACAAGGCTTTCCTAAGGGGAAGGCAATGTTACAAAAATAAAATAGTAATAAATAGGTAATATTACTAAGAGTAATTAATAATATTAAATATAGTTTATGAAGAGAAGTGTCTCTTCAATATTTGATGGCCAAGCCATATTTAAGGCGGCCATATCCATTGTATTTTATCATCCATTCAATTATTATACATTTATACATTTAATTATTTGAAGATGGAACATCTTCCTCCCTAGACCTAGATACAAACTGACTTAATCTGGATACGGTGTAACACACCCCAAAGCCAAAAAAAGCCAAACATCACAATGACAATGTTAAACACCCACAAAAGTTCATGACACATGTCAAGTCTATAACATCACATAAATAACAACCAAAAACCAAACTTTATGCGTAAGGGAAGGATACATCATTGTAGCCTATAACATCATATAAATAACCACAATCCAAGCCCAATGTCTCCACACAAGGGCATGACACATGTCATTGAAATTGTAATATCACCTAGATAACAACTACAAGCCAAACCTCTCATGCCCCACAAGGCATGACCCCCAAAACCCCTAGCAAAGACTTGACACAAAGATAACAATCCCAAGCCAAGTCAAAGATGGCCCAAAAGGAAAGACTTGAAAATCCATTATAACATCACATACATAACAACCACAAGCCAAAGACAATACATGAGGAATGGTACCCCATCAGACTGAAATTTTTTGTTGCAAGTACTATGTTATAAGACATCTATATATCATAATTGTTATGTATGTGATCACAACATATACAAAGACAATTCTAGCACACAAATTAGAAGAGGTATTAATGTGGAACAAAATCCCAACACAAGGATATGACATTGTCACACGGTAGCTTTTAACATTACATAGACAAGTCATGGCAAGATAGTCCATGAAACATGACATGGAAACTATCTACAATATTATACCAAAATGAGGAAAGATAGCCACCTTCCAAATTGATGATATTAATACTTTTGAACATATACTACCATCAGCCCAAGGGATCGATCTCCTCTCCATGTGCCCTTCACTTCTGGCAAAATGGGATTTAAATGGAAAAAAATTTAAGTAGGGTTTTTTTGCCACTCAACCTAATAGGAAGAGAAGCAAAGGTATGTCTATATGTCTATAAACTTCTCTGCCGCTAGGAATACATGTGAGTTGTTGAACCAATGAAATTGTTTTGAACAAAGAAAAAAAAAAACCTGCTATTTAGTATACAAAGCAAAAAATGAAAACATGTTAAAGTAAAGTATCTATCATTACTTGACTTAACTGCCTCTATAACATGAAAAGCTTTTTAGCATGAAACCAAGAATGAAAGCTTGCTTTTTCGTATAAAAAGCATGGGATTCATTGCTTCCCTGCCCCGAAAATGAAAGAAGAATGCATCTAAGCCTAGAGAATGAAAGAAATATACATCAAAGCTCTTGATACCAAGAGAACAATTTTATTTCCCAAATATGGAGTGGAATGATTAGGTGAAGCAAGGAATATTTTAGCACGCGGAAGGAATGAAAGAGACGTCCGATAGCCGCGTAACGAAAAAGTGAAAAACATAATAAGGTGAAATTATAAAAGCACTTTAAATGGAAGTGAAATTATAAATGGAAGTGAAATTATAAATATGAGACGTAGACAAAAGCTAAAGAACAAATGGATGGGTCATCGACGACTTGTCGTTGAAATTGGTTGAGGACATTCGTGTAGCTCGTCGCCATGAATTATTGATATTGATTTCAACCAACACGTTCAGGGTATCTGTACAAAGTTTTTGTTTGCTTTGTGGCAAACTGTCAATATTATTCCTCCGAACTCGCACCCGAGATTGATAGAATCCGTGCCTTCGAAGCTGTCCGTAGTGTGAGAATCGAATAACATGAGTTGACGATACCCTTTTGTTTTTTTAATGGAACTAAATTCATGGCCGTCCATGGCTCTTTCTTTCACTTCCTCTTTCCTACACGCGTGCACACAGAAAATGAAGAATCCTGGCATTCTTTTCAAAAACGCTTGCTTCAACTATACTGCAAGTCTGTCTATATATACATGTCGTAATGCAGTGTTGTTTACTGAATGATCAGCGTTTATTTCCGCGAGTCTTTGAAGAATTCAGCTGAGATAAGTTATACAACTGCTTTCAGTAATGGCGACAAGGCAGGCTCCGAATAGTGGGAATCGTTGCAGCGAGGCGGAAATGAGGAAAGAGCCTTTAACTGAAGGATCGTTCAATTCGTTCTTCTCGTCAAAAAGGGATGTATTGGATACGTATTTTAGGTCTGGGTACCTATTTAATCCCTTCGTGTTTGGGAGTTTTGCGGATCCTTCCGAGCCATTTCCCCTGTGGAATCACACGCCATATACTATTTGGCCCAGAGAAACTGTTTCCTTGTCCAAGTCGAGGGTCGATTGGTACCAAACAGATAATGACATAATTATGCGCGCTGATCTCCCTGGTATATTGTTTTGACGGCCTTTTCACTCTTGTATTGCTTATTAAATCATTTTTACAGTAGGGATCAAAAAAACTTGAGATGCAAATTCCATAATAGATTGCAGGTTAGGATTTCTCTTTTAATGTGGGTAAGAGTATGATGGATATTTCCAGGAAGGGATAAGCACCATGCAGTCTTTGCACATATCCCAATGATGGTAGTATATGCACAGATATACACCGCCATATTTATATGCATAGAAATTCTAACAATGTATTTCTGCATACCACCACATGTATATGCACATAAATCCTACGGTGTTTATCTGCACATATACCTTGAGCAATGGAAATTACAGTTTCAGCAACTGTTACTCTGCCGGATTCCGGCGGACAGGGGGTGTTCCATATACTGCTCCCACATATACTGCCATTAATGGAATATGCGGTGCTAATCTGCACAGATACTGCCATCATTGGGATATGCGATGTTTATCTGCACAGATACTGCCATCCTTGGGATATATGTATATAATACCTGGTGCTTATCCCTTGTCAACATCCCCCCTCTTGGGTGTAGATGAATTGGCAAAGCCCTGCTAAGTAATGAGGCAAAGACCTAAAAGGTGCCCTCACTTAGATTAGGGAAGAGGATAAAAATCTCCTTGTGGAACTTTCATATGCTTGGAGGATTTCATCACAGGTAGGGCAAACCATGGCAAGCTGCATATGTCTACCATTTCCATATGGCATAACGTTGGCCTTGTCATACAACCATGATCCACATGGAATGCCAGGCGTTATGAATGTGGCAAGCGCAAGATAGCAGCCACTTGTCACTGTCCATGGTTGGCAGCTGCATCGATGTTTATCCTCACATATATATTAGCTTATCCAAATTGCTTAATTTGTTTGCATGTTTGCAGGGCTAAAGAAGAATGACATTGATGTTACTGTGGAGAATGGACGATTCTTGAAGATCAGCGGGCAGTGGAATCACGATAGGCAGCAAGATGATTGTGGGAAGTGGTGGAACGCAGAATACATGAGAAGATTTACACTTCCTGACAATGCAGATATTGAGCAAGCACATGCCAGCATGGATGATGGTGTTCTTGAAATCAGTATCCCAAAGACCAAGAAAAGAAGGCCACCACCTACATTCCATTTAGTGGAGGTTACAGACTGAGTACATAGAACGGAACATTAATTTCAGAAACTGGTGCTCACATCATCGTTCATACACTTTTAAATGCATTGTTTACAGCATAGAAGCTGTGGACATCTGATATTATAGACTCACTATATGCAGTTCAATAATTATTGAATATGCCATCGCAATTGCGAGAAGGTTCATGATCATTTATTCCTTTCCAAAAGGAATATGAGAATAGATGAAGAATGATGCTAGGAGCCAACATAGAAATTCAATAAAGAATAACACTGACTTGACTCTTCAGTTGGTATAGATTTTAATTTATATACTTTACAATGGTAATGTGATATCTTAAACGTGGCAGTCAGAGGAGACATTATTTGAACATATTCCTATTTAAAGATATTTCCATGAGTTGGCAGAGTTGGTTATATGCCTTTGGTTATCTTTATCTTGATCTATCCATTATTTTCGTAATTTCTAGAGTTGTGTCCTATTCTAGAGACATGAGAACTTAATTTTGAGTCTTAATGAGAATGACACTCTATTTTTCTGTTTGATGGATTATATTGTGAATGCAATGTACTTCTCTTTAACGGGGACTCAAATGTTATGAGATGCTATGGAATGCTTTAGTTTTGCTTATATTCATATTTGGAATGTATGAATGCTTTATTTTTTCTCTGGAAGGTAATGGGATGCTATGGAATGCTATTTTTTGCTTAAGTTTTTATTTGGAATGTATGAATGTTCAGTGTGTAATGCTGTATTTTTTCACTCGAGTTTAGATTTGGAGTGCATAAATGTTTAGTTTAGGTGGGTATTTCTATTTGCTCATGGTTGTCTATCCACCAAAATGCATATGTAAGTTTGCACATACTCATTCGAAAGCCAGAAATTTAGAGGGCGTTCCTGATTTGAATTCCCACCTTCCATTGTTATGTAGTATAATGGCCAAGCATAAAAATCAACTTATTTGATTCACTCTTCTTTGGCATAGTTGAAATGAGAGATATGCCATAAGTGATATCCTAGCGATTGTTGTGCTTTAGAGTAGCAGCCGTGCAAATCCCTAGAGAAGTCAATCTGTCTAGAATCATCAGTCGGTCCTACACTTGACTATAAGAAGTGTACTTCATTGTGGTATGTATACCTGCCCATAACTACTATCATCTGTTGGGATTCTCCATACCTGCACTCTACAGCGTGTCACAAATTGCTGATAGACCCATTCATGGAAACCATAGACCATCAATATGACAACATATAACAGTGATTCTCCCAAGTTAAGGAACACCTAAGGGACGTTCTGTGCAGAAAAGGTTCTTTTGGAAACTCCACCTAAGAAGGGAAAGAGGAATATGATAAGAAGAAAGGTAAGAACAAGTAAGTCCATCATGCCAGAGGAGAGAAAGTTGTCTCTGATCCATTATGCCAGAGGAGAGGAAGGTATCTCTAATCATTCAAAACTGTGTACATTTGATCGGAGCCCATCCCTTAGTTAGATTGTTGGATAATAACTCCCGAATTCATTTATTCCATTGCAAAATCATTTATTTATACATTACATATGCTGGTTGAGTTTCATCTTCCGACCATCCTTTTCAGCTTCCTACATAACTATTCATTTTCCTTTATTTATTTACAAAATATAATCCCGACGGATTATATTCCAACAATCCCCCCCTTAATCCGAAGGAGTGTTAGTAAGTCCGAGCATGTTTCTGAATCTTTCAAATTTTTCTCGTCCAAGCACTTTGGTGAAGATGTCTGCAACTTGATCATTTGTGGAACAATGTCGAAGATGGACTGTCTTGGCCTCTACATGATGTCGAATCAAATGATACTTTGTTGATGTGTTTGGTTCGATCATGGAATCTGGGATTCTTAGCCAGCTTGATTGCAGAAGTATTGTCGATCAATAAATGAGTGGAGTTATCTTGTTTTTCTTGCAAATATTCAAGTATATTCCTAAGCCATAATATTTCTTTCGTTGCTTCAGCTGCAGCCACATATTCTGCTTCTGTTGTTGAATCTGTCGGAACTGACTGTTTGCGTGATCTCCATGAGACAGCTGTTGATCCAAGACTCATAGTGTATCCAGAAGTTGATACTCTTGTCTCCTTATCGCCATCAAAATCTGAGTCTGAGTACCCAATAAGTTTGAAGTCATCCACCTTAGAGTACTTGAGTCCAATGTCTTGAGTCCCCTTCAAGTATCTTAGAACTCTTTTTGTAGCTAACCAGTGTCCTTCACAAGGTTTATGCATGAACCTTGAAAGTATGCCAACAACATAAGAAATATCTGGTCTAGTTGTTGTAAGGTAGATAAGTCTTCCTACAAGTTGTCGATACTTGGTTGCATCTTCAAATTCTTTTCCTTCTCTTGATGAGAGCTTCATTTTCTGTTCCATTGGAGTAGAGATAGGGTTGCATTCTGTCATGCAAAATTTGTCTAGTAGTTCTCCAACATATTTTTTATGAGATAGGAATATGTACTTAGGATGTTGAGTGACTTCAATTCCTAGGTAATAGTGGAGATGTCCCATATCTGTCATTTCAAAGATCTTTTTCAAATCTTTCTTTATTGATGCTATATAGCTCTCATTGTTCCCTTTCATCAAAATATCATCTACGTACACCACAAGATACACAACAGATCTTCCAACTTTCTTTATAAATAGTGTTGCATCATCAAGATCAAAATGTTCGAAATTTAACTTCAAAAGATGCTTGGTTAATTTTTCATACCATGCGCGAGGCACTTGTTTTAGGCCATACAAGGATTTGACAAGATTGCATACCTTTTGTTCTTTTCCTTTCACAAGAAAGCCTTCTGGCTGAGACAGAAGACATTCTCTTTCAAGTCTCCATTCAAGAAAGCAGTCTTCACATCCATCTGATGAACTTTCCACCCATTCTAAGCAGCTAAAGAGAATAAGGTACGGATGGTAGCCCATTTTGCTGTAGGAGAAAACGTTTCTTCATAGTCAATTCCTTCTTTCTATGCATAGCCTTTTGCTACAAGCCTCGCTTTGTGCTTGTCAAGTGAGCCATCTGATTTGTATTTGTTCTTGTACACCCACTTGCAGCCAATTGGTTTGGTTCCAACTGGAGGGTCAACCAGCTTCCAAGTTCCATTCTTCATGAGTGCATCATACTCATTTTTTATAGCTTCTTTCCAATCAACTTGAGTAGAAGCTTCTTCAAAGGAAGTTGGTTCAAAGTTAGCAGATAAATTAAATTCACAATCAAATGATACATCCATGTCATCACCTGAATTATCTGCTTCTCCTCCATCTTCATGTCTTTTTGAACTTCTCGTTCCCGTCTTTCCAACTTCATCTGGATGGACACTTTCAAGTGTCTTTGTGGCCCATTTAGGAATCTTCCGTGATGGTCCTCGTTGAGCAGCTGGTGGTGCTTCATCATTGATTGAGAGTCTTTCAATTCTCTCAATCACATCATCCAGTTGAACCTCTTATTCAAGTGAAGTAGCAGGAACTTCTTCATGCGGGGGAGTTGGTGCTTCATATGGAAATTCCAAAGGTTGATCCAGAATAGGAATCCCCCCTTCAAGGTTTGGAATTTCATATTCATTTTCAGAATATTTCTTTGGATGAGGATATTTTTCCAAATGATCAAGTTGTCTCTCAATGGACTGGTCATTTTTATTAGTCTCAAGAAAAATGAAATCTATGGAAATAACAAACTTCTTGTTTACCTCATCATACAGACGGTATGCCTTGGAGTTTTCTTCATACCCCAGGAAAATGCATTTTCTACTTCGAGCACCAAGCTTGTTTCTTTGCTCCTTTGGAATCAAGGCATAACAGGTGTGTTTGTGCCAGAAATTGTTCCTAAGGCTAGGGGAACAAGCCAACACAATCTCAAGAGAAAAACTCAATTTAAACTAGGGTTTAAGGTTTTGTTTATGTGT
>LPNX010881923.1:0-13223 GCA_001517045.1 Pseudotsuga menziesii
TGCCTACAAAATATTCCTCATCAGAATCTCAACAATATGGACCATCTAATTCAGATTCTTTGGATGAGGTAATATAATAGGAGAATGGGTTCTTTCATAAATAGGGCCTTCTTCAAAGGAATCTTCATGGATTTTTTCAAAGGATTGATTTTGTGGAGGGTAAACTGGATCATCAACAAATTTCTCATAAAGAATAGGATCCCATATCTTGTATAACAACTTTATAATATTTACAATTGAGTATACACCGTTACTAGGAATCCATATATACCAATTTCTTATCTCACATTTTTCCAAGTTAAGATATATATTGAACATATTCATCTTAATATCCTTAGGGTCACATCCAAATGTGTGCTCCCCATGACTGTTGATGTAATTGTAACTTCCAGACGTATTCACTTGTATTTCTTATTTATTATACCCTGATTTTTATTCTGGGATGTTTTTATAATGTAATTGAGTCATCTCATGCCCTGATGTTCCTATCGAGAGTTTCTATAATGTAAACAAGTAATGTCAAGTCATTGTGGGTAACCCTCCTATTGGTCAAGGGTTAAAGTCCCCGCAGTTCCAGGTCACTAAGGTTATTAGACTCTCCTATAGAAGTCATCCCTAGTAGGTCATTGTCAAGTCAAGAATTAGTATAAATAGAGAGTGAGCCTCTCTATTTATCACACACTCACTCACACTTAGTTGTAGCGCATAACTGAGGAAGAAGAAGACATTGGGGCTAGGAAGAAAGAGGCTACTGCTTTCAAGAGATCATCTTATTGTTTTTGGGTTTTAATTTTGGTGTTGATTATATCTCTGAGGAAGTTGTGGGGTTTTATCCATTTATGGTTTCCCCAAGTAAAAACACTATGTTCATTGTCTCTTGTGTTTTATTGTTGTGCTTGTTATTCTCTCAGTTAAAGATCCTAATATAATGCTAGCTTAATCTTAAAAATCTAACATGGTATCAGAGCTAACCTGAGAAGAATAAACTATGTAGCTGAGGGAACTAGGGATTCCTACTTTGTGGATCTCTCTCCACATATTTTCAGCAAAATAAGGTTGGATTAACTCTCCTCCCTAGGTCGTATCTTTCTATCGAAGCAGAATCCAATTCTGAGTTTTTTTAGTTTTGGACCCAACATTGCTGCCGAAAATTAGGGCTTTCTACACAAGTGGAATTTTTGAGTGAGTCCATTCCTGGATTGATATCCTCCTCAAAATAGAAGTTTAGAGATCAAGATCAAAGCATTTGGTTGGACAGAACTTTGGAAAAGCAAAACCCTAATCTGCTCCTGAACCAGCACTACATAATTTCAGCTCCAAATCCAGATCTAACATTTTGACTTGGTAAGATATAAATATTTTGTATTTCCATTTGATTTTCTCAGTTAATATGTCTCATCATACCAATCTTGATGAAAAGCTTGAGGGAGCTGATAACTTCTGAGCCTGGAAGTATAGGTTCTCCCTAGTTCTGGAAGAAAATGAGTTGGACTCCTACACCCATGAGGAGGCTCCAGTTCTAGAGGAAGATGAGGCTAAGGCCTTACATAAGAAGAAGTTGGTAATGGAAAAGAGGAGTATTTCTGATTCAATCAAGGATAACATCATACCATAGGTGTCCTCCCTCAAGATGCCTAAAGCTATGTTTGTTTCCCTAACTAAATCGTTTGAAGGGAAGAACATAAACCGGAAGATGAATATAAGGAACCAGTTGAAGAATGTAAAGATATGGAATGAGGATACCATTCAGTCATACTTCAAAAGGGTATCCCAGATCAAAGAACAAATTGAAGCAGTAGATGAAGAAGTGGAGAATGCAGAAATTGTGATGGCAACCTTGAATGGTCTCCCTAGGTCATGGGATTCTTTCATCCAAGGAATCTTTGCTAGGAATAAGCTAATCAAGTTTAGTAGATCATGGGAAGAATGCTCACAAGAATAAGCTCAAATATCAGGCCAAGAAGAAAATATGGGAAGTGAATATCAAGCTCTCATAGCACACTCCAAGAAAGAATGAAGGAAAAATCATCATCACCAAGGTAAGCATTCTCATCAGAAAAATAATTTTGTAAGGGATCCATCCAAACTCAGATGTTATACATGTGATGAAAGAGGACACTTTACTAGAAGTTTTCCCATGAATAAGAATGGATCCAAGAAGAAGAAGAACTCCAAAAAAATATGATGATCCTCCTAGGAAGAAAGTAAAACAAGAAAGTGAAGACTCTTCAAGTGATGAAGAATATGTTCTAATCTCTGCTCTCACAGGAACTGTCACTCATGGAAGCAAAGATTGGATCATTGAGAGTGGGGCTTCCAAACAAATGACAGGATTCAAGGAATCTTTTGAGAACCTATCAGAACATAATTCACCCCATAAGGTGAAACTTGGGAATGAATACCAATATCCCATAAGAGGTAGTGGTGAATCTTCCTACAAGATAGACTCTGGAAAGTCTATGAAAATGAAGGATGTCTTGTTTGTACTAGGACTAAAGAAGAATATTCTCTCCATATCGGAACTGGATGCAAAGGGCATGAGGGTTGCATTTGTAGATGGCTGAGTCCTCATGTGTCCAAGAGGAAAGGCTATTGACGATGCAATAGTAATTGGAGAACAAGAAGGAGGATTGTACAAATTGAAGGGCCATCCAGAAAAAGATTTGGTCCATTACACAGTAGAGCCAAATGAACTTTGGCATAGAAGGCTTGCACATGTGCACTATAGAGCACTACCACTTACTTGCAAGTAAATATGTTGAAGGTCTTCCATAAATTCAAGTAAAATATGAAGGAGTCTACAAAGGATGTGCAAAAGGAAAGAATACAAAGAAGACATTTCCAAGTAGCAAGAACAAGGAAAAAGGAATCTTGGAAATCATCCACTCCGATGTATGCAGACCAATGTCATCAAGTTCTTTAAGTGGGTATTTATACTATGTTTCTTTTTTTGATGATTATTCTAGGAATACATGGATATACTTTATGAAGAACACAGATGAAGTTTTCAACAAGTTCAAGGAATTCAAAGCCTTGATCGAGAACCACACGGAAAAGAAGATCAAGACCTTTCAATTAGATAATGGCAGAGAATTCACATCAAATGAATTCAAAGAGTTATGCAAATATTCGGGGATTAAGAGGGATTTATCCACTCCATATAATCAACAACAGAATGGGGTTGCAGAAAGGAAGAATAGAACTATCATGGAAGTTGAAAGAGAAATGCTTCATGATAAAAATCTTCCCATGCACCTATGGGCAGAAGCTTCCATAATGGTGGTGTCTGTACAGAGTCATACTCCACACAGAGTACTCAAGAACAAGACACCTGAAGAAGTATTTTAAAAAAAGAAACCAGAATTCATCCATCTCAGAATATTCAGTTGTCTAGTGTACATACACATTTTGAAAGAAAAGAGGACAAAGTTAGATCCTTCAGGAAAGAAAGGTATATTTCTGGGATACTCTGAATTCTTGAAGGCATACAGAATATACTTCCTAGGATTCAAGAATATTGACATCAGCAGGGATGTGACATTTGACAAAGACTCAACTTACAAAAAATCCAAAAAGAGACTTGCTGAAGATCTTGAAGAATCAGAAGCACCCAGAATTCATAACACAACCATGAATGAATAAACTCAAGAAGAAGATCGAGAATTTGAAGAACCTAAAGAACCTGTAGATCAACCTCAGTAGAAGAATCCTCACAAGAGGAAACCTTCTTGGGTGCGAGAAGCTATCCAAGGTGCGGAAAGATATGGGGCTCCAAAAGCAAATCACAGAGAAAGGAAGAGGACGACGTCCTACTCCAGGTGTAACATGAACTAGTTCCACATTTATAAACCTATAGCGCATACTTTAAAGTAATTTTGAAATATAGAAAATACTTTTTAAGTGTGAGTGTAATCTAAGTGTAATAATTCATAGATGAATGTAGTGTGTATAGACCACCATAAGTCCTGATTTATTTTAGGAAACAAACATTAAATTTTCGATGTAATGATTCCATTTTTTTCTTTAAAAGAACTCATTTTCTACCCCACAGAATCCAGAAACTTCACATTATGTTAGTAGGTTTAGAATCTTGCATTCATATCACAAGTCCATATTGATGCCACTTCTTCATGAAATCCATTTTGTTTCTAATGAGAATGACTAATTCGAATGTAATCTGCATACCTTCATATGGTTCTAGTTCGTAAATATTGGGCATATTTACACGACAATATCATGTTTTTCAAGAAAAATAAGACATCTTTATAACAAACATTTCTACATTTCTATATCAAAATTCCTCGGCTCTAAGTTTCTATGAAGTTGTCGCTAAATATCTTCAATTCACTCAAGGAAAAACACATTTAGCATTGATATCAAGGGACAAAGCACCTTAAATCAATTTTGTTAACCTTGAATATGGGCAAGGAAGACAAGGGATTCTTGAAATGGAAGATGAAATTCATGTGGATATTGTTGAGTTAATGGATAAAACCCAACATGAATGAGGTCTATCCAACCCCACACATTTTCCCAAAAACAATAACCTCCAAAAGGATGGAAGAGGTTTGAAAAGAAAAAAAGAATATCTGATTCAAAGTACACATATGAGTAAGGAAAAACCCAAACCAACTGGTGAGGAAAACCTGCAGACCTCTTTAAGAAATCACTTTACCAATGATTTACCAGTAAACAATGGCCATACAGAATTTTCTAGGGTAAGTGAAATAGATAACTCATTCATTTCAGATAAGGGAGGCATCACATCTGGATCATGGAAAGATCACCTTTCCCTGCTGTAGTCAACCCAATGGTTTAGTCCATTAGGTAAACATTCTCCTGATTTTGTTGAACCAATTTTGTATGAAACAAATGTTGCATGTGATCAGTACGGACCATTCAGTATAGGAAACATGGAATTATATTCTATGTGGTTGAAGGGAGCCTCAACTTACGGTGGTTATATCGAAATTCAAAACTTGAAGAGGGAAGGCACCCATGCACAATTTCAACCTAAGCATCAAAAAGAAAATGGTATTCCAAATCTCCGAGTAAGTAAAGGAAGAGTTTCAATTCCTCTCTATTTCGGTGGACAAAGTAACTCAAAATTGTTGCAACAGGTAAATGGCCAAGCAACACAGGAATTTGGGAAGAAAAAATTCCTTCACTCGGCACCTGTGCTAAGGCTAATGAGGCAAAGTGTACTAGTTTCAAAAATTTGTGGGAATAAAAACATGGCAACAAAAGAAATAGTGACAACATAAAATTCTCCAATATACCCTAGTGATCTTCACAAAACAATGTCAGTTGGTTTCACCTGGTAATCTATACCTCATCTGGGGTGATGGAGAGGCATCGAAAGGAAAATTTTACTGGAGATTTAGGTTCTCTTAATTTCCATGGACAAAGTAACTCGAGTTTTTTGCTGTAGGTAAATGATGAAGCAACACAGATATTCAGGAATAAAAATTCCCCCCCCTCTCCATGCGTGTTGAGGCTATTGGAAAAAAGTATACCAGTTATAGTAAGCTGTGGGAATACAAGCATAGCAATAGAAGACAGTGATAACAAAAACTTCTCCAATCAACTTAAGGGTTCTTTACAAAACCATGTCAATTGGTTTCATCCAGAAACCTAGAACTCATCTTTGGTGATGGATAGGCATCAAAGGAAAACATCTACATGCATTGAAATAGTATTTACAAGTTCATCACCTATTCGTGTTAGCAAAAATATCAACGAAGAAATCATCAGTTCACTTAAAACTATACAACTTGATCCAGAGTTATTGGATTCTCAGAATCATGTGTCGAATGGGTACTCTGGAACTTCTACTCCTTCTTATGTAGTTACGGGAAGAGATGGTGTTACTTTGTAACCCTCTATTTTGAGAAGAAACTTCCCCTTCGATGGTCCTGAAAAAAGGAATAAAACCACAATTCTATGTACAAATGGTGAGAAAGGCAATCTACAAACTTTATGTATTGTTCCTCCTACTTCTCATAGTACAAAGGTTTCAAATAGGTCAAGTTTTACGAAATCCTTGAGATAATATAAGACAACATCTCCTAAAATGCACCTAAACAAAATTCACATATATATTGATATTTACCCTTAGGATGGACATCAATATCTGTTAAATGACAACTAAACCAATGTGTTTATGAGAAGTTTCTCATTATGAATGTTTATAAGAAGTTTCTCATAACGGGAATAACAAGCAATAGTTTACTCATGTAACTAATTTCATGAAGTATATAGTGCATGGTTGGGATACAAAATATAGAGAGTTGTTTTTTATGTTAAGATCGTCTTGTAATATATCCTTCTTCATTAATGAGCTTCAATACTTTTCCTACATGGATGTTTCCCATTTGGGGTTTTACCAGATGAAATGATGTTGTTAAATGGTGTTCTTGATTGTGTATATTGATTTAATTTGTCTCTGAATTATAACAATATATACAATCCCCTTGGGTGTTCGAATCTAATTCTATACATAACTTAATGAAGGAGATATCTAAAGAAAAGGACTTGAGGTTGAAAAAAGAATTTTAGGAATCTGCTTTGTCCATTAAAAAGTCTTACGATATGGAAATATCCACACTGAATCAGAACCCAACTGAAACCATTATAGAAAACCAAGAGGATAAACATCCCCCTTCATCTCGCATAGCTCTTTCTGCAAGGACCCATTATCTTAGTAGGAATTCTTGCAGGTTCATTTTCTTGAATCTTCTCAGATGTTTTTGCTCTTGCGGGATTTCCATATTTCTATTTCATTCACTATGTGAAATAGCTATGTGAGATGAAGGGGGGTTATTATCCTCTTCGTTGTCTATAATGGTTTCAGCTGGGTTCTGATTCAGTGTGCATATTTCCATATCGCAAGACATTTTAATGGACAAAAAAGATTCCTAAAATTCATTGTTTAGGCTCAAGTCCTTTTATTTAGATGTCTTCTTCATTAAGTTCTGTATAGAATTAGATTCCAAAACCCAAGGGGAGTGTATATATTGTTATAATTCAGAGAAAAATTAAATCATTCCACACAATTAACAACACCATTTAACAATATAATTTCATGTGGTAAACCCCCAAAGGGGGAACATTCATGAAGGAAAAGTATTGAAGCTCATTAATGAAAAAGGAGAGATTAAAAGATGCTCTCAATGTCATGGAGAACTCTATAAATTGTGTATCCCAACCATGCACTATATACTTCAAGAAATTAGTTACATGAGTAAACTGTTGCCTGTTATTCCTGTTATGAGAAACTTCCCGTAAACAGATGTAACAAGAAACCTCCTATAAACACATTAGTTTAGTTTTCATTTAAGATATATTAATTTCCATCCTAAGGTTAAATATCAATAGATCTTTGAAGTCTGTTTAGGTGCATTTTAGGAGATGTTGGCTTATATGATCTCAAGGATTTGGTAAAAACTGGCCTATTTGAAACCTTTGTAATATGGGAAGCATGAGGAATAGTACATAAAGTTTGTAGATTTCCTTTCTCACCATTTGTACATGACAATGTAGTTTTCCTCCTTTTTCGAAGACCATCAGAGGGGCAGCTTGTTCTAAAAATAGAGGGTTCCAAAGTAACACCAACCCTACCTTTAACTACATAAGAAGGGGTAGACGTTCTAGAGTACCCATTTGACATATGATTCCAAGAATCCCAGAACTTTGGAAGAGGTGGTATAGTTTTAAGTGAACTAATGATTTCTTTGTTTATATTTTTGCTAACATGAATGAGTGATAAACCTGTAAATACTCTTTCAGTGCCTCTGTAAATTTTTTCCTTCGATGCCTATCCATCACCATAGAGGTGTAAGTTTTTAGATGAAACCAATTGACATGGTTTTGTGAAGAGCCCTGAGGTAGATTGTAGAAGTTTTTTTTGTCACTGTATTTTCTCACTATGCTTGTATTCCCACAATTTTCTAGAACAGGTATACTTTTCCGCAATAGCCTCAGCACAGGTGCAAAGGGGACGAATATTTTCTTCCCAAATATCCATGTTGCTTCAGCATTTACATGACACAAAAAATCTGAGTTACTTTCTCCATGGAAATTAAGAGAACCCAAATCTCTAGTAAATGTTTCCTTTCGATGCCTCTCCATCACCGCATATGACATACAGGTTGCTGGATGAAACCAACTGACATTGTTTTGTGAAGAGCCCTAGGATAGATTGCAGAAGTTTATGTTCTCACTGTTTTCTATTTCCATGCTTATTTTCCCACAATTTGTTGAAACTGGTACACTTTGCCTCATTATCCTCAGCACAGGTGCAGAGGGAAGACAATTTTTCTTTCCAAATGTCTGTGTTGCTTAGCCATTTACATGTTGCAACAATGTTTAGTTAATTTTTCCACCAAAATAAAGAGGACATGAACCTACACTTGTTCTTACTGGGAGATCTGGAATACCATTTCCTTTGTGATGCTCAAGTCAAAATTGTGTAGGGGTGCCTTCCCTCTTCAAGTTTTGAGTTTCCATATAACCACCGTAATTTGAGGCTCCATTCAACCACATAGAATCTAATTCCATGCTTCATGTACTGAATGGTTTGTACTAATCACATGCAACATTTTTTTCATCCAAAATTGGTGCAACAAAATTAGGAGAATTTTTACCCAACGGACTGAACCACTGGGTTGACTACAGTAGAGAAAGATGATCTTTACATGATCCAGATGTGATGCCTTCCTTATATGAAATGCATGAATTATATGTTTCCCTTACCCTAGATCATATTTATGGCCATTTTTTACTATTAAATCATTGGTAATGTGATTTCTTAAAGAGGTGTGTAGGTTTTCCTCACCAGTTGGTTTGGGTTGTGCCTTACTCTTATGTGTACTTTGACTCAGATCTTCTTTTTTTATTTTCAAACCTCTTCCATCGTTATGGAATTTAAGGTTTTTATGAAAATGCACGGGGTTAGATAGACCTCGTTCATGTTTATTTTTATCCATTAACTCAACAATATCCACATGTATTTCATATTCCATTCTAGGAAGCCCTTGTCTTCTTTACCTATATTCAGGGTTAAGAAAATTGCTTCGAGGTGCTTTGTCCCTTGATATTGATGCTAATGTTATATTTTTATCATTTAAGCTTTAAGCAATATGATATTAGGATCTTATCTAAGATAATAATATTCACAACAATAATCACAAGAGATAAGAGATACAAATAGTTTTCCTCGAGGAAACCATAAAGGAGAAAACCCTGCAACTTTCTCGGAGATAGAATGAGCACCAATGGAAAAATTAAAACCCAAAAAATAAAGATGATCTCTAATAGTTGTTCTCTCTCTCACTTGTGAAATATCATGCTCTCTCACTCATGCACTATAGGTGAGTGAGCGTGTGTCTCAAATAGAGAGGCTCACTCTCTATTTATACTAGTTTTTTACTTGACAATTACTTACTAGGCCCAACTTCTCTAGGAGATTCTAATAACCCTAGTGCCCCAAAAATGTGGGGACATTCCCCCAAGTTACAAAAGAGGGTTAACCTCTATGAATTTACATGACTTTATTATATTAATTATTCTCCTGATAGGAACATCGGGGTACAACAAAATAAAAATGATTCTCCCAATAGGAACATTTGGGTACAATATAAGTTATACAAGTGAATACATTCCAAAGTTACAAATACATCAACACTCCCTCTTCACTAGGAATGTATTCTCTTGACACAATTCATCAACAAATGTATTCATCAATAGATCATCATCAAGGCTAGATCATCACTGCATCATCATCATCATCACTATTGTAGTTGTCTCGATCAAATGGTTCTATCTCTCAATTCTACTCGTCATAGGAATTTCTACAAAGCCAACACGTTTTCATGCTAGTTGTAGGCCTAGCCTCCATGTAGGTATTCATCTTATTCAACACTTATATCTGACCATAGGAGGAACACATCCATCATCCATGTCGAAAAGGCCTTCCCAGCACTTATATCTGACCATGGGAGGAATACATCAAACATCCATGTCAAAAAGGCCCACCAACACTTATATCTTACCATGGGAGGAACACATCCAACATCCATGTCGGAAAGGCCTAGCACTCACATCTGACCATGGGAGGAACAAATCCATCATCCATGTCAGAAAGGCTCACTCAGCACTTACATCCACCAGCATGGTAGGACACACCTACTACCATTTGGGAAAGGCTCTACACTTATATGTGACCATTGGAGGAACACATCCATCATCCATGTTAGAAGGGATCTGCACTTACATCTTACCATGGGAAGAAAACATATCCAACATCAATCTCTGAAGGGATCTGCACTTACATCTGACCATGTGAGGAACACATCTAGCATCCATGTCAGAAAGGGATTTGGACTTACATATGACCATGGGAGGAACACATCTAGCATCCATTTTAGAAGGGCTATGCACTTACATCTGACCATGGTAGGAACACATTCATCATCCATGTCAGAAGGTATCTACACTTACATTTGAACATGGGAGGAACACATCCAGCATCCATGTCAGAAGGGCTCTACACTTACATCTGACCATGGGAGGAACACATCCATCATCCATGTCAGAAGGGCTCTACACTTACATCTGACCATGGGAGGAACCAATCCTACCACCATGTTAGAAAGGATCTAAACTTAAATCTAAAAATGGGAGGAACCAATCATACCACCATGTCAGAAAGGCACACAGACTCATCAATTCCCCTTAGAAGGAACCTCGATCTGGAAAACACCAAGCTTCTCCACGAAGTATTTAAACTTCACGTTGGCTGTTAGATAGTCCAAATTTGAACCAGAAAGTGAGTAATTCGAACCACAAAAGAATATAGGAACATTAGTGATGTTCACAAGTCAAATTTGGGTGCAATATTTAGCAAAAACCATCAAATTACAGATAAATTACACAGAATGATAGCTGGAAAAAAGATAATTTTGGACTGTATAACTATGAAATTATTATTAAAAGGATTATAATTACATCATAATGGTTTCAAATGTCTTTTTAAACCCTTAGTGAGGTTCACAAATCAAATTTGGGTGCAAGATTTAGCAAAAACCATCAAATTACAGATAAATTAGACACAATGATAGCTGGAAACGAGATAATTTTGGACTATAAAACTATGAAATTGTTATTAAAAGGATTATAATTACATAATAATGGTTTCAAATGGATTTGGAATCCAATTGTGAGCAAATAACCCAAAATTCCCAAATTGGCATCAAACCCCCCTAGGTGGGCCAATCTTGTCCCAAATCCCTCCAAATGGCCATGAATTTCTGAAGTGGCATGGATGATGTGTTATGGGTCAATTATTACACCTTGGATAGTGTGGGTGTGTAAATTTGGATGTTTTAGAGTCTCAACGCAACATTAATTGCACCAAATCAAGCTAAATTTGGGCAAAATCTCACTCTAGCGCTTCAAGTCAACTTTCTTGTCCACATTCAATGAATGGGAGTGCACAAAAAATGATGGCTATGCATATTTGGATGGTTGAATAGGCTAGAGTACCCATGTGGGTCATAGAACCTCAACTTGACATGGCATATGTCTACCTAAGCACCCCTAGTCCACCTCATAGTGTATAAAGCTTAAAAGGCAATAAAATTGACTAATTAGTGTAACTAATGTACTAATGATGGATTACTGTTCTAACAGGCTCCCTTAATCCAATAGCTAAGTATGCTCATAAAATGATGAAGGCCTTGGAAACAATAGCTCATGTCACCTCAAGTACATAATCAAAAATTACAATTTTTATTTGTCCATGTGAACCGAGGAAAGAAGGAAAACCTCATGGGAATAACCTTCCCTCAAGAATGGACATAGGGCTGGACCTACAATAACATAGCAGATAATTACCATCCTTCAGTCACCCCAAGCAAATATCTGAGGTAAGTGAAGATCTTCTTAGTGAAATCCTTGGTAAAAATGTCAGTAGTTTGCTCGGTGGATGGGCAATACTGGAGTGAGATCACCCTGTCATGCACTAAGCCCCGAATGTAATGCATGTAAATCTCTATGTGTTTTGTCCTCTACCTATGTACTGGATCAATAGATATCTTGATGGAAATCTGATTATCCATGCAAATGTTGGTTGAATAATCAATTGTGACACCAAACTCCCACAGAATTCCCTGTAACCAAACACACTATGTTGTAGCATTGACTGCTGCCCTATATTTGGCCTCTATTGATGAAAGTGAAATGGTGTGTTGTTTCTTACCTGAATAGAAAATGGGACCTTTAGAAAAAATGAAGAGAAAACCTGATGTTGATTTTCTCTCAATTGGATCACCGGCCCAATCTAAATCAGAAAATCCAACTAGTTGAAGTGAGGAACTAGCTTGGGATTAAGTTCCCTCACTTCTATCACGCAAGTTTCCATCTCTTTGAGAGATGTATTCTTCCTCTCTGCCACACCATTTTGCTATGGCATGTAGGGAGTTGATTGTTTCATTTGGATGCCACACTCCTCACAAAGTTGCTGTAGATTCTTATTCACATATTCCTTTCCATTATCAGTCCTAAGTACTTTGATCTTCTTCCCACTCTGATTCTCTACTAGTGCTTTCCAAACCTTGAGTTGCTCAAACACCTTCGATTTCAATTTCAGAAAATACACCCAGCAAAATAGAGAGTATTCATCAATTAATGTAAGCACATACCGAGATCCACCATATGAGTGAGTGGGTAGTGGACCAATCAAATCAGAATGCACCAACCCAAGTGGTTGTGTTTCTTTCCTTGCCTTCCCCTTCTCGTAGCTCTACTCACATGCTCTAGTAGATGGCTGAATTTGTGGAAGACCTTCCACCATTCCTTCTTTGTGCATTGTTTGGAGATATTTGTAATTCATGTCACCAAACCTCTCATGACATAGTTTGGAAACCTCATTGGCATGTGACTGAAGTCTTTTTGCCGCCTTTCACACACCTGGGTCACGTGGCAAAAATCTTCAAGCCACTCAGTGTGTCCTTGGGGGCAAGTTTCAAGTCAAGAATATCACCTTGTTATTGACTCCTCCGTTTAGGCTCAACTCCTAATGAAGCCAAGGGGAGTAGACCCTATTAAGTTACTAAGGCAAAATGATTTAGTATGGTGATGTTAAATTGAATGAGTTACTTAGGAGTTTGAAATTTAACCATAAACAACCATAGATGACAAGATACAAAATGAGTGCACGAAAG
>LPNX010881926.1:5240-76405 GCA_001517045.1 Pseudotsuga menziesii
AGTGGTTTAAAATGGTTCGTCAATTTAAAGTGGTATATCATCACCCTGTTATACCTGCCTTCACAGGTTATATAAACCAGGATTGCTTTCAACAACTGTTGCCACTTCTCCTCAAGCCAGGTTGATGGGATGCTTTTCTTCCATACTACATTCTTGTGTTTAGGCTTTAAGTAAGACCTAAATTCCACATCCTTCGTAATGGTGGTTTTGAACCATTTCTCCCTAGTCCTTGGGAGTTCTGCTACTTCTGCTATTAGGGCCTCATCAACATGGAACTCTTCTCTGCCTATCAATGCTTTAGAACCATCAAAAGAAAGAGCAAAGGATTTTGCCACTTGCTCGTGGGAACCCTGGATTTTATCACAGAACCTGTAACAGCCTGCATCTTTGAAGGATTGGCATACTTTTGGATGTGACTCAAGATAACTAATGTCACCTTATTCTTGTCTGAGGGCAGGTCCTCCTCCTTTCTTCATCTCTGGACTGCTCTTTTTGTACCTGCAAAATAAAAATTCAAACCCTGGGGAAGGAGATGACCGTGTTGGTTTCAGGGAGAGCTTAGATCAGTGTGGATGCATGTAGGACAATGGGGAATTGACTAAGGAGAGGGTGCTGATTTTGAGGAGCTGAGCAGTGATTGGTACTTGAGCAGGGTAACCGTAAAGTCTGGTGGGAACCTCGAGATGGCTAGTGCAGTAATCATCGTAAATGGGACTTGATGTTTAGTGGTGGTTATATTACAGTCACAGGACAGATGGAGGGCCACGAGGGTTTCAGGTCTTTCAACATTCATTTTGGTTTCGTAACGACCACTTCTCTACCAACTCATGATTTCTTCTACAGTTTCAGTCTTTTAAGTGGCTAAGAGGTTGTCAGAGGCATTCTTTATGTTGATGGTGGTTGATATTGACGGCGGCACTAATTGTTTTCCTTTTTAGGGCTTTTGGTGGTTTAGGTATTCTTGGCTCCAGTTTTTTAGTTGTCAAAAGCTGGGATTTTCGGTGGCTAATGAACTGTTGAAAAGTTCGCCTAAGACACCAAAAGCTCCTTTCCCAAAATTTTATTAAAAACAGAGTCAACAGGATTCAGTGGTTAACGTAGTACTGAGTCCAAATTGTTAGCTTCCGAAAGCTGGAATTTTCGGTGGCTAATGAAGTGTTGAAAATTTCTCCTAAGCCACCGAAAGCTACTTTCTCAAAATTTATTAAAAAACAGATTCAACAAGATTTCGGTGGTTAACGTAGCTCTGAGTCCAAGCCTTTAGCTGCTTAAAGCGGGGCTTTTCGGTGGCTAATGAACTGTTGAAAAGTTCTCCTAAGCCACTGAAAGCCAAACTTTTGATTTCGTGAAAAAAACAGAATACAAGGCACTCCAATTTTGTTAATCACACATAAATATTTCATAATGTGCCCTGAAATATTCATCACTATGTAACAATAAATTTTCTGAGTTTTACCTAGTGAAGCCTAATTTATTTAGGAGATAACATCTGGCTCCTAATCGGGGATGGGAACCTTCCTGTGACGTCCCAAGGACCCCAAACCAAAATGCCTTTCCTGAAAAATAAGAATTAAACCTATCTTCTATTGTTCCATTGGGCATGGAGTTTATTTTGTAAAAAACAAAAACAACAACAACTAAATAATATTTTACAATAACAAGGCCTTAAATCCTCAGACGAAATAGAGTTTTAGAAATTGCTCATTTACTGGGCCATCAAACACCTCCTCGCCTTCCACATTTTGCAGTTTGAAAGTGTTTTTTTGTTGCACCTGAGCTATCACAAAAGGGCCTATCCATAGGGAGTCAAAATTACCATGCTTTACCTTATCTTGCTAACAACATTCCATTTGAGGACCCAATCTCCAACCTGAAAACTGTCCACCTTTTCCTTCTTGTCAAAAATAAATTTAATCTTCTTTTGATGAGCTTCTGACTTCTCCACCACCTGTTCCGTGGCCTGCTGCAACTCCACCAAATCAAGAATCCTCCTTACCATGTCATTTGGTTCATCCTGTTCCGAAAGAATTTTGCAACTAGCAGAACAAACTGAATGGGAAAAATGGCTTCAGTACCATAAACCAACTTGAAAGGAGAAGTCCCTATGGATCTTTTGTCAGTCACTCTATCAACCCATAGAGAAAACTTTAGCTTAGAATCCCAACTCTTCTGATTATTCTCCAATAGTGTTCAGATGATTCTAACTAGGATTTTATTGGATGACTCAGTAAGGCCATTGCCTTGAGGGTAATAGGAAGTGGAATGCACCAATTGAATGCCCATTGACTCACACATGTTAACCACTGCCTCAGCTTTAAAAGCTGGTGCATTATCAATCACTAGCCTTATTGGGAAATCAGATCTGATAAATATGTTTTCATATAAAAACTTCATAATGACTTGGTGAGTGGCATTTCTTGTGGGAACTGCCTCTATCCATTTGGTGAAATAATTTGTGGCTACTAGGATCTATCACCACCTAAGTTGTACTTAGTGTTTTTTATCAAGTGAGCCTGGTGAACCGGACAAAGATGATTTGTTTGGACTTCAGAAGACCTTAAAAAATGCTTCTAGGAAGTGCTTGTTGTACTATATTACATGTTCATACCCCATGGGGGAGTTGTAATAAGATGTTCTAGCATGATAGTGTCTGTAAAAGACTTAATCTCTTAGACTTTATTTGTCAATCCGATCAGCCTAGGGTGTTTTTTCCCTTGGTTATTATTGGTTGTTGAATAAACGACTGATAATTTCTGAGTTTTTCACTCAATACCTCCAAAGTTGGGGTGGTCGGTTTGGCATTTAGGCCTATTGAGGTTATTAGAGTATATGTGTCAATGCATAAACATGCTAGGCATCATGGTTGAGTCATATTAACATGTCTAAGTACCCCTAGGTTTTTAATTTTTTTTAATATTTTAAGTTTTTTAAATTTTATTTTTTCCAAAAAACTTAGCCTTTTTTTTAATAGTCTAATTGGAAAAATTGGTTTTGTAATAAAAGTGGGCTCAATAATCAGTTTTAGTCACGTGAGTGCTCATTTTCAAGCTAAGAGCACCATGTAAACCTATAGACCCACTATTTCCAAGTTTTGAGTGATTTTCCATCACTTAGGTCAAAAAGCCCCAAAAAATCAATTATTGATTATTTTATATGATAAATTGATGAATAATGGAGCAAAAATCCAAAATCCTAGATCAATGGATTCTCAATCGATTTGATTGAAATCAATCTCATTGGCACCAGATTAACCAGAGATTGCAATTCCTTGACTGAAGGAGCTAATAAGGGCAGATCCAGAGTTGAAATTCGGCCTCCTTTATGGGGAATTGCGCCCTCTCTCTCTCCTCCACACGTGTGGGATCTTCTGGAAGCTCTGTGGTTGATGATTTAGTCAGCAGGTTGATGTGTCAGCTCAATTAGCCCTCCGATTGACAGTTAGACTTAGTGGAAGCTCAGTTCAGATTCAGATTAGGCATTGATGGAATCTCCTTCATTTGCAGTTATCTATTTCCTTGGGATTTGCACCCCCTCTGGGCTGGGGTTTCAATTTTTTGTATAAATAAAGCATGGCTTCCTCTTTTCCAAGTGAGTGAGAGTTGGATTGAGGAGCTATTGCTGTTGTAATAACGTGTAATATATTTTTCGATTGGAATAAAGTGAATCTTTGGAGGCCAAAACGGTGTAATGCTCTTATGTGTGTGGAATTAACATTGTATTGCAACTTTTGTTGTTATCGGTGTCTTTCTCTGAATTTCTGCATCTGAATCTTGTCTGGCTTGAATGATTCAGTTGAATCAATAGGAGTATAGTTGGGCAAGTAATATTACTTGTTTTTCAATATTTCATAACATA
The DNA here is from genome assembly GCA_001517045.1 of Pseudotsuga menziesii. Classification (NCBI taxonomy): domain Eukaryota; kingdom Viridiplantae; phylum Streptophyta; class Pinopsida; order Pinales; family Pinaceae; genus Pseudotsuga; species Pseudotsuga menziesii. The sequence continues at coordinate 9,096 of LPNX010881926.1, forward strand.
TATGTTTGAAGATTCAGATTATACGTGTTTAAATAAGTTTGTTTGCATGTAATCCCTCTTTTTTCATATATCTCTATCCAGATCTCATAAGGTTTTTTGTGCAGGATTGTTTGTTAGTTTTCAGGTAGCAGGGATTGGACGAACAATGGATCTAGCTTGAATCCACTGGGAATCCGACTGTTTTGTGAAGGCATTGTCCCTCGATATTCCACTAACTAGTCTTTTTTGCAGATCCATTCCAGCAACAAGCGCTCTTCTTTTCCTCTTCCTCCTTCAATTTTTATAAAATCAATCCGGTTACTTGTTTTGTAGATTTAAAATTGTTTAGATCTATCAATTTCAGAATTCATTTTACATAGATCTTTCTGCCTTAAATCTCATAAACAAGATCTCATTCTTAAAGAAATTTTACAAGCATTCTAGATCTAGTTTTAGGGAAACTTGTCATTTTTCAAGGCTGTGAAAGTAGATCTAAATCTTGTTGAATGCATGGTTGTTTCCTTAGAATCTAAAAAGTTATATTTATCAATTTAAGTGCTTCATATTGGCTTCCCCAAAACCAGGCCAAGATCCCAAGGAAAGCTTGCTTTCCTTGGTTCTTTTTCCGCTTCTTTAAAAAACTAGTTTTAACTTAGAATTTTTGGGTTAAAAGTGTGTTCATCCAAAAGTAATTTCAAAGTACTTTTGGGCATATTTAACTGTGATAAGATTTCTGGTTTTTAGCAGTTATAACAGAAAAGAGGAGGAGGTGCTATCCGGAAATCATTTTTGGACCATTCGAAACCCCCCAGGGGGTCTCCGTCTTCCCAAAATTTCAAAATTTCGCAATTTGTAAACCTTTGGTCTCATTCCATATAAAAACCAAGTGGATTAATTTCAGTTTTTTGATATTGTAATTTCTGCTAATAAAAAGAAAAATCTCTTCAAATAGGCTCTTTCGAGCCTATTCACCATCCCCCTTGGGGGGATTCGCGTCCGTGTCATTTTTTAAATTTTTTTTATCTTTTTTCAATCTAGTGTAATTTTAATCTGTAGGGATAGTATACTTTGACTTATAATCATTGTCATATTCCATATATGGTGGTTTCAAAGTAATTTAATACTTACCCCACGAGCCTCCTTTTGAGCCGAAAGGTGAAGAAAGGGTCATCGTAGTCTAATTAGAAAATTTTGGTTTTCTTATTTGTTTATGCTTCATCTGCTATCATTAATTGTTTTAACAATCATAATAAAATCAACCCCTCCTTGATTCCCCGATTGAGGTCCACTTGGACCGAAAGAGGTTCATGGATGGTTTTCTTTTTTTAATAAGAACACTTCTTTTAAAATTTACTAAAAATAACAAGGACTCCAGTGTGTATGCTCTGTACTTGGCTGCGGTTCATCTGATCAGTCAATTTGCATCAAAAGCACTTGAGTGACTAGATTAATTAGTCTTCACCTCCCAAATTGACAAACCATCAGGCAAAAATACAACGCCTCGAACGAACTGTAAATGGTGGCAAAATACCTAAAGGAGTGGGAACAACTGAAAAGTGACCTCGAGGCGCTGATCTCTGTCACACCCTGACGGGTGCGTTACGAACATAGTCTCCGAGATTTCGTTCCAACCCATAAACACCTTGCGGGTAGCCGTGAAAGTTCACTTTTGGACATACTCCAAGTACCCCTCGGGTATATTTGGAGTCCCCTTTTTTGCCTAATTTAATTCATTCACATTCCACATTAATTTAAAATATACCAAGAGACATTTGCAAAACATTCTTTCAAGCTCATGCAAGCACATTATTTTCTCTGTTGACTCCATTTAAGGCACTGGTGATTTATTTGATCATTTTTTTCAATTATATATATAATGAGTGTCATTACTATGCTTATCTTCTTTAAATATTGCATCTTGTTATCTTTTGTTTCCACTGGTTAATTTCAAAAAACTCCTAAACAACTTAATCAATATAACACCATCACACTAAGTAATTAGCCTTAGTAATTTAATAGGGTCTACCCCCCTTGGCTTCGTTAGGAGTTAGCATGAACGGAGGAGTCAAGAAAAAGGTGACAGCCTTGACTCGAGACTTGCCCCCAAGGATACACTGAGTGGCTTGAAGATTTTTGCCACGTAACCCAGGTGTGTGAAAGGCGGCAACATGATCCACTTGTGCTGACCACTTGATGAAGGATTAATCTCACCTATGAAATCAAGACCCTCTTGTTGGAAAGGACCATTCACTACAATAGGTCTAAGGGGAAAAGATCTAAGCTATTTCTTTCCTATGAATATTTGGCACTTGTCATAGGCTCTCCCAAAGGACGTACACACATCAGAGAAAAGAACAGGCCAATAGTACCCAACCCTTAGAATTTTGTGGGCTGTGGTATTCCAGTAATGATGGCCCCCACATGTGCTTGAATGAAACTGATGCATGACCTGAATTGACTCTTCTTTATCTAAACATCTCAGCAAAACGCCAGAAGGATTTTTCCAATACAGCAGCTTATCAATTATACAAAATTTAACAGACTTAAGCTTAAGAGCCCGTGCCTGATTTAGAGTAAGTCCAGGGGGAACTTCTAGACTTTGCAAGAAATGAAGAATACCTAAGTACCACTCACATGAGGACAAGTTGTCAGCTACTTGTTGACTGTCATGCTGCTCCTCAACTGTTTTTGTTGATGTTTTTGATGTTGTTTCTGCTGCTACCTCTGTCTGCAAGTTGGTTGAGCTTATGCCAACGAGATTCATGCGTAGTAGCTCATAATTTTCTTCTGCCATAAGCTTAGCTAGGCCTAGTCCTTTCACCAGCTTGGTGGGATTTACTTCTATGTCAAATTCAATCAGATTTTCCACCCACTTGGCTCTCTTTCCATCAATATCAGGCTGTGTCAAGACATCCTTCACAACAGCTGAAGGAACATAAGCCAGGACCTTTGCATGTAAAATGTAAATTCTGAAGGCTTTTAGTGACTTGATCAGAGCATAGGCCTACTTCTTAATAGTTTCATACTTCAATTCAACATCCCTCAATGCTTTGCTAAAAAAGGAAATGGGGTGATCAAGGCATTCATCATCTCTCTGTAACAGCACTACTGCCACTATGTCATAGGATGCAAAGGAGAAAATGTAGAAACCCTTAGTGTACTCTGGACTAATCAGAGTGGGAGGTTCCATGATAGCCTTCATGATGTCTTCAAAAGAGCTTCTTGCTTGCTCTGTCCATTTGATTTCAGCTTCCTTCCTCAACATAGAGGTTATGTGCTTTACCAACTCAGAAACGTTTGGGATAAACCTCTTGACAAAATTTATCTTACCCAGAAATGACTGAATATCCCTTTTTGACCTAGGTATGGACAACTTCTGGATTGCTTCAACTCGAACAGGATCAATATTCAAACCTTTAGCTGAAACTATGTGACCTAGGAGTTTGCCCTCAATGAGTACAAATTGATACTTCTTCGGGTTCAGTGATATCCCAAATTTTCGACATTTCAGAAACACCCTCCTCAAGTGCTGCAAATGCTCTTCATGGATGTTGGAGTAAACAGTGAGGTCATCAAGATATATGAGAACAAATTTATCTTTCAACCCCATAAAAGCTATGCCCATGGCCCTCTGGAATGTGGCCCCAACATTCATCAGCCCAAATGACATTTTGGCATACATGAAGGTGCCCCAGGGAGTGGTAAATGCAGTTTTTTCTTAATCATCAGGGTGCACAGCAACTTGGTTGTATCCAGAGAAACTATCTAGGATTGACATGACACTAGCCCTTGAGACTCTTTGCAACATATGCTCCATCTTGGGTAATGGATAGTTGTATTTTTTGTAGCATTTGTTCAGGTTTCTGAAATCCATACATAACCTAATTTCCCCGTTCTTCTTCCTGACCACCACTAAATTTGCAATCCATTTTGGAATACCTGAGGGGAATTATGATTTTGGATTTAAGGAGCTTTTGGATTTCTTTCTCAATAACAGGCAGTAGGAGAGGACTAATGGATCTCAGCTTCTGTTTGAAAGGGATGGTGTCCTTCTCCAGGGGAATCCTATGTTGGATGATATTAGTGTCATAGGCTTTCAGGTCACTATATTCCTAAGAAAAGATATCAGCAAACTCTTTCATCAGACTACAAAATTTTGACCTCTGATCAACGGTCAACTCGGTGGACAGGTTTATGGATTTTGGATGAATTTGGATACCTATGTTTTGCTCTTGGACAGCAGGATCTTTCTCCCTTTTGGCAGGTTTAAATGGGACATCATTACTATCAAATAGCTCTTACAGGGGTACCAGACCCCGAGGTATATAATTGCTAGGAAACTAAACAATTTTCTAATTACCTACTTTATCTTTTAACTTGAGCCCCTAGGATTATTCCATATTTAGATTTTCTTGATCAATATGCATATCAAAAAATTCATCTACTACCTGGAGAAATTTACTAAGCTCATCATCATTCTCAAAAACCTTCCAAATTTTCACATTATCAGCTAGGGATGGCCTGTACTTGACTTGGATATCATAGCTCAGCTTAGGAGGCAAAGGGGGAACAAACATACTTGCAGAGACAACAAGGGAATCAACTAGACGATTCATAGCTCTAGGTATGTATGAGAGGTCAAACGACATGAAAGAGTCCCTGAGTTTCCATATCTCATCTCTGTAAGCCTTCAGTTTTACATTCTTTGCTTGGAAAGTGTTGTTGACCTGCTGCATGATAAGATCTGAATTTCCAAATATATTCAGGCACATGATCCCCATTTCCTTGGTAGCCTTCACTCCTAACAACAATGCTTCATATTCTGCTATATTGTTAGTAGTCTTGAAATCAAGTTTATAAGACAAATGGATAGTCTCTTTTGACGGAGAAATCAAAACTACACCTACACCTGCTGAGGCTTGAGTACTGGACCCAAAAAAAAAACATGCTCCAGACAGAGGTGGTTACCTCCTCAGGTGGCTGATAGGTATGCTTTGTAAGCTGTATGGATGTTGGCGGGGAATCATCTATATGGGATGGTTTATAGAGTTCTTGGCATTACTGATGATGTAGGTGAACTGGTTCTCCCTGTAGAGTCTCTTGGTCTCCCCTCCAAACATTGGGTTTGTAGCATATGTAAGGTCCATCTGAAGGGTACCACCCAGCCTTTTACTCCATAAGCGAGACAAAAGGAGGCCAAACTTAGGTGGGATGTCAGCCACTACTATGTCCATCACTATACTTTTTGAAGGCAGCTGGGAGAGGTTTATGAAAAGGTCTTTGATGAGGCCCAGGCATTTGACCTTTCTGGAGTCAAATGAGAACAGATCATGGTAGGGTTTTGTAATGCTGAGGCCAAGCTCATCCATCACGCTTTTGGCATTATGTTATGGGAAGCTCCTAAGTCCAATAGACAGTTGTGAAGGAATTTATCATGGATGTTCAAAGATATGTAGAAAGGTGGGAAAGACTCATCCAACTCTTCAATCATAGGGCCTAGGATTACTATGGGATTATCATCTTGCAAGTTCACAAAGTCAACATCTATGGGTGTCCTTGGCTAAAGAGATTTCAATATGGATGCCTTGAAGGCGTCATTCTTCATTAGCTCTATCAAGGGAAAAGGGATTTTTAACTTCTCAATTTCTGACTCGAGATTGAAAGCATAGGATAATTTGTCAGAATTTCTTACCTCTTGTGGTGTGGCTTTGAGATGAATAGGATCATGAGTTGATGGCTGTAATGGATTTTGCTGCTGTTTTGGAGGAACAGTCGTCTTCTTTACAGGAGCAACAATATTTTTAGCATGAGGAGTAGGCTGCTTTGTAGGGGCAAGACTCTTCTTCATAGGAGCAACAATTCTGGATCTCAAATTACAACCTTCTTGATCATCTACCTGATACAAATATTCTTCCATGATCTGTTCATTCATGAGGGCTTCCTAATAGTCTTCTTGTGTTAGGAAAGAGAGATGTACTTCATCTTCCATACACTTGATATTGTCTTCTGCCTCTCCTTCTTCTTGAGTGAACTCTAGTTCTTCTTCTAGTACATCATTCTGAAAAAGAGCTCTGATTCTTTGATCCTCAGCTTGATTCCTATCCCTTTGAAGGATCTAAGCTGGTGGGTTGTTTCTTGTTGATGTAATTGTAACTTTGAAATGTATTCACTTGTATATCTTATGTATTGTACCCCGATGTTTATTCCGGGAAGTGTCTGGAATGTATTTGAGTCATGTTATGCCCCGATGTTCCTATCGGGAGATTCAATAATGTAAACAAGTCATGTAAAGTCATTGTGGGTAACTCTCCTATTTGATCAAGGGTTAAAGTCCCCACAGTTGTGGGGCCCTAGGGTTATTATACTATCCTATAGAAGTCGACCCTAGGTGAGTTATTATAAGTCGGGGCAATAGTCCCCACCATTGTGTTAAGGTTAACCCTCCTTGTTGATCGAAGGGGCAAAATCCCCACAGTTGTGGGGCACTAGGGTTATTAAATTCTACTAGAGATGTCGGTGCACACACACTCACTCACTGGGGCGCATGAGTGAGAGAGGAGAAGCTCTCTCAAGTGAGAGAGAGAGAACAAGTTGTTGGAGACCATTTTTATGTTTTTGGGTTTTACTGCTGCCATTGGTGCTCATTCTATCTCTGAGGAAGTTGCAAGGTTTTCTCCTTTATGGTTTGCTTGAGGAAAATTATTTGTGTCTATTGTCTCTTGTGTTTATTGATGTGCATTTTATTCTCTCAGATAATATCCTAAGATAATGCTAGCTTGAATGATAAAAATCTAACATGGTATCTAACTTGAGAAGAAGACATTGTGCAGCTGTGAAAGCTAGGGCTTCTCACTTTTTGGGTTTCTCTCCACAATCCATCAGCAAAAGTATGCTAGGCTGACTCTCCATTGAAGGGTGCATCTTTCTGTCGAAATGGAATTCGATTCCGGGCATTTTTAGTTTTTGGTGCGGAAATTAGGGCTTTTTACAAAAGAAGAATTTTTGAGTGAGCTCGACATAGATTTGCTTTCCTCATCAAAATCAAAGTTAAGAGACCTAGGTTGAGATTTTTGGTTGGGTGAAACTTTGGGAAAGTCAAAACTCGAAGAAAAAATCTTGATGTACACTGTGTCCAAGTTTTAGCCTTAGATTAGCTATATTTTAGGAGATAGGATTCCTCCAAGTTAGGGTTCCAGCCTCTTCTAGGATTCATCCCTAAACAGGACACCTGAGGAGAATTTATATATCTCGGGCTACTAAGGTCCAAATAAAATTTATCAAGATGTTCCAGAAAGGGTACGGACTGTACTTTCTATGGTAGAATTTTTAGACCCCGAAGATGAAACAGTGACACGTGGCAGTCCATACAACTTCGCTATGCTGAACAGTCCTGAAACAGGTCACCTTTGGAAAATGATCATAAGTCCCAATTTTTGAAAACAATTCTGATAAAATCTATGGTGTTGAAATAGGAATAGGCGAGGCTATCTTAGTACGAAGTTTCAGAGATAGAGGAGTAGTAATTTCAGATATACTGCAGAAACAATATCAAGAATTTCTACAGAAGAAATTGGAAAACTAGGGATTCCTGTTCCGGGAGCTTCCCTCCACTTTTTTTAGAAAATGAGTACATTGGATAGCTCACCTTGAAGAGGTCTATGTTTCTATCCAATCATATCTAAAAGATTCCAAGTTTTGAAAATTAGGGTTTCTCTGACAAACCCTAGATCAACCAGCTTCGGAACCAGAACGGACACCTAAAATAAGTAAGATCTAATCTTTTGCTATTTTCATTTGAGGTTCTCATTTCAAAGTGATCTATCACATCAGCTTGATTACAAGATTAGTGAAGTTGACAACTTCCAAGCATGGGAGTATATGATCTCCCTGAAGAAAATGAGGCTAAAAATCCTTACACCAGAAGAACTTGGTCAAGGCCAAGAAGATCATTGTCAATTCAATCACCTTATACCACGAGTGTCTTAGCTAAAGACATCGAAAGAGATGTTTGATTCCTTGACCAAGATATTTAAAGGGTATCTCAAATCAAAGAACAACCTGAAGTAGTAGAAGAAGACTCTGGAGAATGTAGAAGTTGTGATAGCTACCTTAAATGGCCTCCCAGGATCATGGGATTCATTCATTCAAGGAATGTGTGCCAGAAGGAATTGACTACTTTCAGAAAGACTCTGGGAGGAGCACACATAAGAATATGCTCAACTCATAATAAGAGAAAAGAAGATGGGAGCAACTGAAGATAAAGATTTCACGATTCAAAGAAGATACCTCAAGCGATGAGGAATATGAAGAACTCAACTCTTGAAGAACCTCTTATCCATATTAGCATTTGGATAAGAAAAGATGCTATTATGAATGAAGAATATGATGAAGCTGAAGGCTTAAGATGGAGTCTACCCACGAAACAAATAAAGATAAGTATTCAATTGTCATTTCATGATATTGTTTTGTTATGCATTTGATTATATTCAGTTAATGTATTATGCATGATAGAATGTTTGCATTAATGACAGTATACTACTAATATGCATGTGATAGGTAAGTAGCTCATGGTGCTATACAAATCTCCATTGCTGATTATTTAGAATGAAACCTCTTTGCTGACATATTGGATTAGTGCACAATCTCAATGTTGTCCTGGTAGAGATGGAAGGCATCTAGAAAGTTTCCTTGAGATATGGATGAATGTTGTATTGGCTAAAATAGTTGCATGATCATATATTTATGCATAAGAATTTTCCATTATGAATATTCCTTATGAAATGTTTCTAACCATACAACTAATGCATTTGAATTGTAGGAAAGATCACGTACAATCACCTACAAGCAAAGAAGGATGAGATTTGTTCTGAAGAACAAGTGACAACAGTTCAAGAACGAATCCAAGATGAAGAATAATATGGTGAATCCAGTGACACCATTGATGCAGAACCTTCCAGTTATGAAGAAGTAGCCAAGAAGAAAGGGAAGACCAGTTCAAGAAGAATGATGTCTAGGATGCAGTATCGATACATGAAGGGAAGTTCGTAGTTCCATCATGCAATAGATGGAAACACAGTGGGATACAAGGCAGGATTCGTAGCATGAGACTTCTCATGGAAAGAAGGCATAGACTACGAAGAGAGATTTGCAGCCACTGGAAGTGAAGTCACATGACAAGAAGAATCATGTGTGCAAATGAAAGAAGACCTTGTACGAGCTTAGAAAACACCCATGGGATAACACATACATGAGGAGCTTGATGAAGATCTTAACCTTTGCTACAAGGTTGAAGATGAAAGCCTATAGAGGATGACAAGCTCATAGATGGGTATGAAAAGAACTTTTGAAAAAGTTCAAGATAGGGGATGTTGGTATCCAGTGATCCTAGATGGATACATAGAATATTAATAGAAAAGAAAGCTACTTGTCACTCCGGTACATAATTTTTTAGTGCATATAGTACGAAAGACAGAGGGAGAATGATGCTTCGCTTCAGAGGGAGTGACTATAGAAGATCCTAAGGTTCGACATGGTACGACGGGATGGACAAATTACTGATGACTCTAGGATTTACTGAGAGTAAATCGGATTCCAACCTTTTCCTCAAGGTTGAAGGTGGAATACCAGTGATGCTCTTGTTATATGTCGATGACTTCTTCCTGACATAAGTTGCAAGAAGGAGACTTGCTGCCGAGTTCGAGATGAAGGACTTGGATATGATGCACTATGTTCTAGGCATGGAGGTGTGGCAAAATGCAGATGGGATTTCCCTGGGACAAGGGAAGTATATGGTAGAAATCCTGAAGAGATTTGGGATGATGGATTGCAAGGCCATGACCACACCTATAGCATCAAACCTGAAGGTATTAAGCAATGCTTCATCAGAGTCGGTTGATGCTACGATGTATCGTCAGATGATTGGGTCCTTGATGTACCTTACGAATACGAGACTAGATATTTGCTTTGCTGTGAACACCTTGAGCCAGTTCCTAACAGATCCGAGACATGTTCACTTGATTGCTGGAAAGCATATTATAAGGTACCTGAAAGGTACAGTTGATTATGGGCTCAAGTACGAGGTGAATCAAAAGATTAACGTAGAGGGTTATGTTGATTCAGATTGGGCTGGTAGTGCCAACGATAGGAAGAGCACTTTAGGATGTTGCTTCAGTATGGGATTAGGTGTGATCTCTTGGTTTAGCAAGAAGCAGTCCTGTGTGACACTGAGTATAGCTGAAGTAGAGTATGTCACAGCTTGTTCAGCTAGTTGTGAGGCAGTATGGCCGAGGAAGCTATTGTCTTATTTATTTGATGTCCAGTTGGATGCTACTTGTATATATTGCGACAACCAGAGTTGTGTGAAGTTGTCTGAGAACCCGTTGTTCCATGACAAGTCGAAGCATATCGAGATCAAATATCACTATATCAGGGATATAGTGCAGAGAGTAGCAGTGAAGCTCCAGTATGTTGTGACGGACGAATAGATAGCTGATGTGTTGACTAAGCCATTGGCTAGAGTGAAGTTTGAGTACTTGAGGGAGAATATTGGTGTTCTACATATCGAGGTTCCCTCCAAGGGGAAGTGATGAGTCTGTGAACCATTCTGACATGGTGAGAGAATTGGTTCCTTCCATGGTCAGATGTAAGGGTTGAGCCATTCTGTCATGGTGAGAGGGTTGGTTCCTTCCATGTCAAATATGAGTGTTGAGCCATTCTGATGTGACTGTAGGATTGGTTCCTACATGATTAGATATGAGTGCTAAATGCCATTCTCTAGGAGAATGGAGGCACTTGGTCAGTTGCTAGGAATTTGTTCAGTCTAGGACTGACACTCAGCCTAGGGTTGAGATCCTTTCTGACATGATGTGTGAATAAAATTTTACTATCATTATGTGTGAATAAAGTTTCCTATCGTGGTCAGATATAAGTGCAGATCCTTTCTATCATGATGTGTGAATAAAGTTTCCTATCATGATGTATGAATAAAGTGTCCTATCATGGTCAGATGTAAGTGCAAAGCCTTTCTGACATGATGTGTGAATAAAATTTCATATCATGGTCAGATGTAAGTGTAGATCCTTTCTGACATGATGTGTGAATGAAGTTTCCTATCATGGTCAGATATAAGAGTAGAGCCTTTCAGACATGATATGTGAATGAGTTTCCTATCATGGTCAGATATAAGTGCTGAGGAAGATGAAGACCTACTTGGAGGCTAGGCCTACAACCAACATGAAAAATGCTGGCTCTGTAGAACTTCCTGTGACGAGAAGAATGAAGAGACAGCACCAGTTGATCGATATGATAGAAGCAGTGATGATGATCTAGTGATGATCCAGTTTCGATGATGATCGAGTGATGATATAGATCCAGTGATGATCCAGATCCAGATGAAGATGACTTGAATATGAAGAGGACAAGAACTCGATGATGATCCAGATGATCCAGAGAAGAAGACTTCTGCTGATAAATTGTGTCGAGAGAATACCTTCCTAGTTAAGAGGGAGTGTTGATGTAATTGTAACTTCGGAATGTATTCACTTGTATATCTTATGTATTGTACCTCGATGTTTATTCCGAGAAGTGTCTGTAATGTATTTGAGTCATTTCATGCCCCGATGTTCCTATCGGGAGATTCAATAATCTAAACAAGTCATGTAAAGTCATTGTGGGTAACCCTCCTATTTGATCAAGGGTTAAAGTCTATGTAGTTGTTGGGCCCTAGAGTTATTAGAATATCCTAGAGAATTCAGCCCTAGGTGAGTTATTGTAAGTCAGGGCAATAGTATCCACCATTGTGTTAAGGTTAACCCTCCTTGTTTATCGGAGGGGCAAAGTCCCCACAGTTGTGGGGCACTAAGGTTATTAGACTCTCCTAGAGATGTCAGCCCTAGTAAGTGATTGTTAAGTGGGGCCGACATGTTGGAGTGGACATTAAGTGAATGAAAGAGTATAAATAGAGAGTGAGACTCTCTATTTATCACACACACACTCACTCATTGGGGCGCATGAGTGAGAGAGGATAAGCTCTCTCAAGTGAGAGAGAGAGAACAAGCTGTTGGAGATCATCTTTATGTTTTCGGGTTTTACTGCTGCCATTGGTGCTCATTCTATCTTTGAGGAAGTTGTGGGGTTTTCTCCTTTATGGTTTCCCCGAGGAAAATTCTTTGTGTCTCTTGTCTCTTGTGTTTATTTCTGTGCATGTTATTCTCTCAGATAAGATCCTAAGATAATGCTAGCTTGAATGATAAAAATATAACATTTCTTCTCTAAGGGACAAAACTAGGGTTTCTATTAGCAAAATCATTTGGCCCTTTACCCCTCATAGGTATTTTCCATCAGTCTTTAATTCTAGACATTTCAGCTATCAGAATGTCCAACATTTTGGCCATTTTCTCCATTTTGTTCTCTGATGAAGAAGCTCGTAGAGAATCTGAGGGTTGCTTCTTCCTGTCAATTTTTCCTTTAACCTTCTAAGATGCAACGATATTGGACTCAACTTCAAGAGCAACATCTTGCATGAGTGACAGAGAAGCTGATCTTCTTTCTCTGAGAAGAATACAAAATTCTGAATCAAAGGCATTGGCATAGGTGATTTTGGCTGAAGTGTTAGTTGGATTGATCGCAGTAGGGATCTTGCTGAACATCTTGTTAAATCTTTTGGTGAAGTTAGAAACAGACTCACCATTCTCTCTCTTCAGATTGCTAAATTCAGTGATATAGTAAAGTTGGTCTCTTCTTTCTCCCCAATGCTTCAAAAATATGTCATCTAGGGCTTTAATGAACTCTATTGATGTGACAAGCAACTCTTTGAACCATTTCCTAGCCTGACCATCTAGACTTTGCACAAAAACCCTAGTCCACACATCCTCTTGTTCAATGTTTATATTCTCAGCATAACTGTAGAACGCCTCTAAGTGTTCTTCAATTGTGAAATTTCCCTCCCCAGTAAACTTAGGCATGATTTTGAGATAATCTCCAATAGGCATAGCAAAGAGAGGGTTAGGAAAATTCAGAGGGGCGTATTTGGAAACAAGGATCCTTTCCATTTTGGTCAGAGGGGTAGCCATATTGCAAGTGCGTATGGAAAAGGTAGAAGGAGATACTGCGGGTGTGGCTGGTAGCTGAGGGAGTATTTGGGATGGATTTATCTCAGTGGAGTCGCCAGGGGTTGGATCTACACAAGCAGCAGTGCTTGAAGATTCCTGAACCCTACAATTTTATGATTCAATTATAAATTCCTGAAATTATATGTTTCAATAGAAGAAGGTTGGAATGAAGGTCTATTTGATATAACAGCAGAAATACCTCTAAAAATACCTGATGTAGCTCCCCTTGCAGCTCTGGAGATCTGTCTTAGTGAAGCCCTAGCTCTTCTTAGAATCTCTTCTGGATCTGAAACAGGTGTTATTGGTGGCCCTTGAGGGTTTGCTCTGGGAATTGGTCTTCTTGAAGCCACCTTATTCCAATGGAGTCACCAGATAGATGATTACAACCATAATAGTGTCCAGACTTTGTCTATCATCAAAGTAGGATCTATGTCGTCTCCCAGGGAACCGTGCTTCAATCTCCTTTCCTCGGCAACGACGCCAATTTGTTATCACTTCAGGAAACTCCTCTAGGTTGCAGCTCAAGGATGCCTGGTAACTTAAATATTTTTAATGGTTTTTATAAATGGATCAAGTCAGATGACCTAAAGGACCTCACACACTCAAGACATGCATAAAACTCAATCAAAATATAAGGCTTCTAACCACCAATGTTCAAAGGGTTGATAATAAGGTGAATAAATTGAGAACTTACTATGTTAGAAGATTCATATATAAAGCAATCACATATGAATGGATAATCATAACAAGGAAAAATACTTGTAATTCAACTCATCAACACATAGATAGGATGACAGCTATCTGGCATTAGATAAAAAGAATAAACTTGAAGTAGACATTCAAGCACAAGTACAGAACATAAAAGAGATGGAACCTGAACATATAATGGCAAAAGAGCTTATATTAAATGATGAATAACATGAGAAGCTTGATAAAAATAAGGGTCTAAAAGTCTCCGAAGTCGAACCCTTTCTTCAACATAAGTCTTAGGCTTTATAGCATTTACAAAATTTATTTCAGATCCTAAAAAATTGGATCTGATTTACTAAAAATAGATAACATAATTGTTTTTGCAAAATTATGTCAAAAACCCTAATTTAAGTGCTAGTCTATCTAACTCTAATACATGTTCACTCCTTGAACTCTTTAGTAACTGCAGTGATCATTGAGGTAGAGCTATGACCTATTATCTGATAGATAAGCCATGGTTTGTCAAAAACAGGTAGGGTTTGTGACCCATTTCACCTTAATGGCACCCTCAAAGTTGGAACAGACCCCCTCCACTGATGCCTTTAATCAATTTTCAACTTCATAATTCACCCCTGAGGTGTTTGTATCCATCAAAATAGGTTATGTGTGGAAAATATGTCTTTCTGCACATTTTTGTGCTTTCGGTGGTTAAGCCAACAGAATCCTGGGTTTGTAATCTACCGAAAGCTCTGCTTTTAGTGGCTAATGAACAGCTGTTGTGTTTGCCTAAGCCACCAAAAGCTCTGTTTTCTCCAAAATTTAATTATTTTTCAATCAACCTTTTACAACTTTAGTCCTGACCTTCTGGTACTTCTTCAACTTGCATAAGATTTGGAATATCAGCAACATCATGGGCTACCTCTAGGTCCTGAAGGGTAATAACTGCCTCTACTAGGGTTTCCAGTGCAAGGTGTGTTTTAGGGTTTGGATCCTTCTTCTGCAACCTCGACATTCTAACCATCCTGTAGATCCTGGAATTATCCTTCATTAATCTCAGATTTCTTCTTTTTAGTAGAACATACATCCCTCTCATTTCTAGGAGAAAATTATGCAATTGAGTATTTCTTTTGGTTAAAGTTGCATTGGTTCTTTTGATATCCTTATCTAAGACCTCTAGTTTATGTGTTTTCCCTAATATATGGTTGATTCTCTGGGACCTAGGTTTTCTAGAGGAAGTTTCTTCCACTGGTTCACCCTGGTCGTCTTTTGGTGTGGGTGATGGAAACTCCTCTAGCCTATCTTGAGACTGTTCTGCTAGGTTATCCTCCTGTTCCTCTTGATCCTCAAAGTCTGAGTAAGGCAATTTGAGTATATTTCTGTCTAGAGTTGAAACTTCCTCTGCCTTCCCACTGAAATCTAGATTTATCTTGGTTTTGTTGGTCTCAGTAGTTGGAGAGGGTTGATCCACTGTCACTGGTGAGATGGCTCTCCTCTTCCTCTTTCCACTCCTGGGAGTGGTGGACTTATTTGAAGGGGACTTTCCTTTGTCTTGTGACTGTAAGCTTGCTTCAAACTCATTCCAAAATAAGAAGTATGACCATGCAATGTTTCTTCTTTGCAGCAGTTCTTGGACAATGAGCTTTATCAACCCATGGTGGGATAGCTTGCCTGCAATTTTGGTGGGCTGGACCTTGACCTGGTGGGCCATCTTGGTCAGGCTCTTGTGGAAGTATAAAGGTAGGTTTAATGGGCTTCTACCTGTAAAATGGTTCATCAATTTAAAGTGTTATATCATCACCCTCTTATACTTTCCTTCATAGGTTATATAAACCAGGATTGCTTTCAACAACTACTGCAACTTCTCCTCAAGCTAGGTTGATGGGATCCTTTTCTTCCATACTACATTTTTGTGTTCAAGATTTGAGTAAGACCTAAATTCCACATCCTTCGTAATGGTGGTTTTGAACCATTTCTCCCCACTCGTTGGGAGTTCTGCTAGTTCTGATATTAGGGCCTCATTAACCTGGAACTCTTCTCTTTCTATCAATGCTTTAGAACCATCAAAAGAAGGAGCAAAGGCTTCTGCCACTTGCTGGTGGGAACCCTAGATTTTCTCACAGAACATATAACAGCCTGCATATTTGAAGGATTGGCATACACCTAGATGTAACTCAAGATAACTAATGTCACCTAATTCCTGTCTGAGGGCAGGTCCTCCTTCTTTCTTCATCTTTGGAATGCTCTTCTTGTACCTGCAAAATCAAAATTCGAACCCTGGGGAAGGAAATGATTGTGCTGGTTTCAGGGAGAGATTAGATCAGTGCGGATGCATGCAGGACAATGGGGAATTGACTAAGGAGTGGGTGCTGATTTTGAGGAGTTGAGCAGTGATTGGTACTTGAGCAGGGTAACCGTAAAGTCTGGTGGGAACCTTGAGATGGCTAGTGCAGTAATCATCATAACCGGGACTTGATGTTTAGTGGTGGTTATATTGTGGTCATGGGACAAATGTAGGGCCGCGAGGGTTTCAGGTCTTTCAACATTCGTTTTGGTTTCATAATGACCACTTCTCTGCCAACTCATGATTTCTTCTGTAGTTTCAGTCTTTTCAGTGGCTAAGAGCTTGTCAGAGGCGTTCTTTATGCTGATGGTGGTTGATATTGAGGGCGGCACTAACCGTTTTCCTTTTTAGGGATTTCAGTGGTTTAGCTAGTCTTGGCTTCGGTTTTTTAGTTGCCGAAAGCTAGGATTTTTGGTGGCTAATGAACCGTTGAAAAGTTTTCCTAAGCCACTGAAAGATCCTTTTCCAAAATTTTATTAAAAACGGAGTCAACAGGCTTTCAGTGGTTAACGTAGTCCTGAGTCCAAATTGTTAGCTGCCGAAAGTTGGGATTTTCAATGGCTAATGAACTGTTGAAAAGTTCACCTAAGCCACCGAAATCTACTTTCTCAAAATTTATTAAAAAATGGATTCAATAGGCTTTCGGTGGTTAACGTAGCTTTAAGTCCAAGCCTTTAGCTGCTGGAAGCGAGGATTTTTTGTGGCTAATGAACTGTTGAAAAGTTTGCCTAAGCCACCAAAAGCCAAACTTTTGATTTTCGTGAAAAAATAGAATACAAGGCACTCCAATTTTGTTATTCACACATAAATATTTCATAATGTGCCCTGAAATCTTCATCACTATGCAAAAATAAATTTTCAGAGTTTGACCTAGTGAAGCCTAATTTATTTAGGAGATAACAATATGGGATGCTAAGAAAGAGAAAAAGGGTAAGCATGAAAAATTTGATAATTTGTGGCTGGGTCCTTTTATAATTTTAAATATTTTGGGAAATAACACCTTTATACTACAGACTATGGAAGGTGAAGAATTGTCCAATCCAGTGAATGGACGATTCCTCAAGCATTTTTACAATTACTGAAGGTGAAATAATTTTCATTCATTGTATATATCGGAGTGAGATAGGTTGAATAAAGACTCCAATTTCCCAATGGAATTTTCTTAATAACATGGAAGTTTCAGTTTAGTTTGCAGAAGGCACTGGTATACAGGTTCTTGAAAACTCACAAGGAGGCTTTCATCCCTCAGCAGGAGCCAGATGTTAAGACTGAAAATTGTTCCTAGTCTTTGTGTCTTGTTTTTGTAAGGTTTTATGTCTCATTTACTTTTCATTTTGAGTTTGTTTAAAATTTTAATATTTTAAATGCATGTTTTTGGGTTTTATAACTTATAGCTTGCTTTAAGTTATTTCTTTTATGTATTGGTTTTCTTTTAATGGATTATTAAGTATTATAGTCTTTCGAAGTCAGAAAATGCTTTTTAATTCTTGGTATATATCTAAGGTCTAACCCTTGTTTCAAGCCTTTTGCCAAAAAATGTCATGAGAATATTTCTGTAGCGCAGAGTTCAAGATCTATACCATAAAACACTGTAGGAATCCTGAATTATTGAAAATAGTGGTGGATTATCGTGGTCGTTGCAGTCGAGGATAACGGGAGAATTATAGACACCTGCTGAAGACATTATGACACATGTACATAACATGACTCCTTAATCATGACAATGTATGGAATTGTGAGAATATCATTCAAAAAATTGGGATTTTTCAGTTGTCACGATTTTTAGGTTGGGTTTTCAACTGTTATGATTTTGGTTATGAGTCTTATTATTGCAGAGATGTAGATTACAATCTTTGAAGTTTCCTAAAGAAGTATACAAGATAAGATACATAAAAGATATAGGAAAGAGTGGGAAAATTAAAAGGTACAAGCCTACAAACAGAAGTTAGGATATTAAGTTTCCATAATGTGCAGAGTTATTTAGAACAACAGGGTGGTTTAATTTCTTTGAGAGGATTGCTGGTTTCAATCCTGAGGTTTCACACCTTTTTTCCTAGAATTTCATCAATGAAACTGTGACATTTAGTACTCTCAGGTTCGAGCTAACAGAAGATTTAATTGCTGAAGCCATAGGTGTCCCAACTGATGGAGAAGCCTGGTTTAAAAAAATCCCTTTCAGTTTTGACTCTAATGATTTCTTGCTACCAGGGAATGAAGCCCTAAATTGGGGAAAAGGAGTTCCATTAGAAAAAATTAATCCAGAGTGGAAGAAAGCCATTGGTATTGTTCATAACTATGATTTCTTGCTACCAGGGAATGAAGCCCTAAATTGGGGAAAAGGAGTTCCATTAGAAAAAATTAAGCCAGAGTGGAAGAAATCCATTGGTATTGTTCATAACTATATTACATGCGATGGTAGATTTGCATTAGTATTCAAAAACCATGTTAGATTTCTGCAGCATTTAAATCAGCAGTCCAGGATGAATTTACCCTTTTTTCTCTTAAAAAGTCTTCAGAAGATGTCAAATAGAGTCAAGGCGCATTTTGATCATACAAATCAGTTAGTGTTTCACCATCGCTTGATCAAGTTGATTACATGTACAATATTGCAAAAGAATAATAAGATTTGGGACCATTTCTTATTCTAGTCAGGTTTTACTAATGAACAAGATGACCAAGTAAAGAAAAGATTGATTGACAAGCAATTTGGTTTTGTTAAAAGGTTTAAAAAAGAGATGGTTGAAGAATTAATGCAGGATAACACTCAGGAAAATAGCTCATGTCAAGGATTCAAAGAGTTAATTGATGAGGATGGAATAAAAGCATTAGGTGAGGAGCAAGACCACGTTTTAGAGGAAGGAAAAATGGATAAGACATTTAATTTAAATCCTGATGAATATATTGCTTCAACAAAATAGAAGCAAAGTTCTACATGTGTACAAGAAAGATGAACCAAAGTTTTTGTTGTAGTTGATTTGAAGGGTAAAGTTTTGCAAGTCCTATAGGTTAACATTCAGAAGAAATATCTTTTGCAGATGGGAGAATCGAAGTGGAGGCCAAAGACCAGAGCTACCAATAAACTCAGATTGAATATGAAGCGAATTTTAAACCCTAAATTGGAAAAATAAAAGATTACAGTGATTGAATATTCTTAAAGTGAAGAAAATATGGAAAGTGAAGAAGATTTAAGCTCACAACAAATTTACATTCAGGAGGAGCATTTAGTTTCATTAGAACCTGTTCAAGGAGGACATAAAGCTTCAGAAGGGCCAACTACTTTCATTATTGAACAGGGTATGTCTTTAGGAATTCCTTATATATAAGAAATAATGAAAGATAGGCAGGAATATGATCTCATTTTTAAGAAGCTCGACATCCCATGGCTATCAAATCAAGATTCTACATTACATGGAGAGTTGCCCATGGACTCAAAAGTTGAAAACCTTAGGAAAACCTTGCAGCAACATAAGTCACAAATTGAGTTTCTTAATGAAACTAATGACAAGCTGGTAATGACCATTAGGATATTGAGAGAAGACTTCAAATAAATTAGTGCACACTATCAAGAATTGATAGTTGTCTCAAAGGAAGCATTAAAGAGAAAAAGACAAATCCAGAATCAAGCTGAAGATTTAACCCAGCAGGTTCAGAAGTAAGTAAACAGAATGAAATGTTATTGAACAGAGTTGGAAATATGGAAATGGAGCAGGAGCAAAGCAAGAAGCAATCTCATGCATTGGAGGGGATTTCTATGTTGGCAGAGGCAACAAAGAAGTTATGAATGCCATTTAGTGTCTAGCTGTCAAGTATTTTAGTTTGTTATATTATATTTTTGTTATCTTTAACATATAACTATTTTTTGTAACTATTCTAGTGACCTAAAAGATAGTTATGACAGTTATGGAAGTTAGAAAACTATAAAAGTAAGAAAGTTTATGAAGGGAGGGTTCAAATTTTGTTCAAGAAGGGGATTTAGAGCTGGATGTATTCAAGCCAATGCTCATAACTCTCATGTAAGCATGGAATACTAAGATTAATCTATATATAAATATAATCCATTTTTATCCTTTGTATTGTTTTTGTTTATGACCTGTTTGATCACGCAATTCAGGTATTCATTTCTTGTTTAATGGTTTTATTCATTCAAATTCTCATGTGTTGTGGATAGAACTAGTCTTGTGCTTATGGTGTTTATGGTTTATATTGATCTTTATTGCATTTATATCTCAGTATTTCGGTTGTTTCATGATTTAGTGTTTGTATTAGTTTGTTGGTTATTTACCTTCTTGTTAATGTACTTTTCAACCCAAAAAAATCACAAAAAACCAATTCTATTTTTTTTATTCTGAGATTGTTCTAGCTTGTTCCTTTGTAGTCTAGGAACAATTTCTAGCACAAAAAACATGCATTATCATCATAAAGTGTATCATATCATAACATAAAGGTATGCAACATCATCATCATAGCCTCCATAACATATTCAATGACTTCAAATATATATAACAATATAGAGGCTCACATACTAAGATCAAAGATGAACTCTATCCATGAGAGAGATGTGCCATCACCAGAGAAACCCATAAGTATGAACCATACCTTTTCGAACATCAAAAGATGAAGATACAATAGACAAACCAAAATAAACTCTATATCATGTAACCACATATCCCTAGTAACAAGGTTTTCAATGAGCCAAAAATTTTGTAATTTTGATTATGTATGAGAAAGTTATGCCAATTTTAGTGAAGATGCCCAGAAATTTATCTTCCACAAAGTTTCGTGTTTTTCTACAAGAGTTGCGAAAATACCAAGATAATTGATGATGAACAAATGAAATGTTTGATATTCTATTTATATAGGATGTGGAGGAAATTTAGTACCTCAAACTGGGTCTACAGGCAATTCAAAATTACAAATAATTAAATTCTCTTTTGTTTGGTTTGCTGACCCAAAAAGGTGGGGTGCACCAACTTCAAAAATTCATATCTTTTCAGCCGTAAGGAGTTATAATATGCTCCACATATGAACCGAAATGGATTGATGAGGACTATATCCCTATGATGGGTTTATTTGAAAATTCTTGGCATAATACCCTTAAATTATTCAATATGCTTAGGACGTCAAAGAACCCACACATGAGGGTGCCAAAGAGCATACCACCAACTACAAGAGTTTCAAAGTATTCTTCAACATATCAAGGCACTCCCATGGGATCTACCTCCATCTACATACCATTATCCATATAACCATTATACATAACCATCAACAAGCTCCTAAGTGTGTGGGTTCAAAACCCAAGGCACCACACGCAAGGGTTTCAAGGATTCTTTCAAAGATATCATATAATATTTAAAAAAGATACTTTCCATGGACTTCAAGCCCATCACATAGGACTCCATCTCCAAGTGATTAGGGCATCATGACCAAATATTCCATCATATCAAAGGATCCAACAATAATGGGATTAGAAACCACCATATGTATGGATTCCTAGACCCAAATCATTTCCAAATGCACCATCAATGATCATATAGTGTCCAAGGGTCATCATGCCACCATTTATGTGGGTGCCATACCTTCTCATGCGAAATTACCATCTCCAAGGTTTCCATGACCCCAACAAGGGATACACGGGCATCGAGATCTTCATCAAGTCATACTGGGATTCTCCTTTAAGGACCATTACGCCATCAAATGTGGGTCCAAGTTATTCTCCATGGCTTCTTCATTAAGCAAGGGGCTTCATAGGATTCTTCAACCACCTCAACTACACCAGGAGACCTCCAAGGGTCAAGATCCATCATGACATCACTTGTGGGGTTGCTAGACCTTCTCTTGGGGTACCATGATACAATCATAGTATGAATTACCATAGAGTGGGTCATTGATGCTTCTCCAACCCATCTAGGGATTCACCATCATCCAAAAAGGATTCAACATTATCTCTAGGGTCTTTAGCACCATTAGCAGGGTATTGAACATCTTCAACAAGGTGGTGGCTATAAGATCCAACCTTGGGGGTACATGGACCTTGTCAAATAGGTGCAAGGTGATTTGAGGCACAAACCCACTCTGTAAGGGGTCCAAGGAACTGCAAGTGAGACTTGTGGCATCAATGAAAACTTGTGGGGCCACTGCAAGTCCATGTTGGCATCAATGACAATATCATCAACAATTGCACAACTCCAACCAACATGACCACTTAAGGCAATATATTGATGCAAAAAGAAAAATATTAAATGAACATCTCTCAAAAGAAATCATTAGCAAATTCCTCTCTATGCTCTTTAAACAGAGATTATGGACCAACTGGGTGCCAAGCCATGGATCAAGTGTTGTTAGTATCAAAGAGGAACCACAAAATTATTTCATGTTTAGAGCATACATGTGACCATCATATTAGTTAGTTATTAGAACACACTAAAGAAATTGTGACTATTTGTAGGAATTCTTCAACCAGTGCGGACACTGCTTGTTCCTCTAGCCTGTATGGTACAAGTCTAGAACCAAAAACCACAACGGTATATCCTTTCCCTAGATGGTTAATTTATTTGAATAAAACAACTCTTTTACCTCATATCTGAATGCTCTAGTCTTCGTTTAACTGTTCTTCATGCGATATATAGTACCTGCAAAAAAGCATCAGAGACAAGACACCAAGATACAAGTAACAAGATAGATTAACAATCCATGTTAGTGATCAAGGAATCTAATAATAAATGACTGATATTCACACAAATCAAATATGAGAAAGAGAAACACTTTTGTATTAATCAAATGGAAAGAAAAAGCCACAACCAAATCCTTGATGTCAATAGCTTTATCTCCATAAGGTTTTGGACAAGTTCACACAACTCTTCACTCACAAAGATCTTTTCTCAACACACTCACTCAACTTTGCCTCAATACTAGACTTCAATCCAACAACACAAGGATGCTCTTCTTGGTCTCCCCTCACATAGTCCATGAAGCCTTATTTTATAAGCCAAGGGAGGGTCATATGAAATGAGATATTTTGGGAAGAGGATAAGGGATGATCCCTATGGGTGAGGAGGTCGAGTGCCAGCTCTCCCTAATTGATAGGAACTTCCTCCATGAGATATTTTCTTGGAAGCTTCTCGAAACTTCATTTTTTTCCCTTTTAATCCTGCTAGCGCTTCTTCAAAGAGGGTAAAGGCGCCGACGGTTTTTGTGAACAGGGTAAAGGTGATGGTGGCACCTAATTTCAATGAACAACGGGCATCAACGCTCTCTCATAGGAGATAAAGTACACTAGAATACTCAAGAGTGGGAAAAAAAATCCAAAAGAATACATGTCCAAGTGCTTTAATGGGTGTTTAGGCATCAATGTATATTTTAGGTGCAACAGAATGCCTCCCAAAGTATGAAGCTAGAAGGATGTGATAGGTAAAATACTTTGTTATACATTGAACTGGTATTAGAGGCAAAGAGAGATGAGCTCACAATTGACATAATGCAAGTAACTAACTTATCTGACTCAATCATGGTTGTGGACCCATTAGAGGAAATTTGGGGTCTAAAATGGGCCTTATAAGAAAACGAGCCAACAATAAATTCTTGTCAGCTGGAATTCAAGAACCAATAGAATTTCAATAAAATGAGTCAACCATAATGGTTGAATTGACATATTTGTCATAAAAAAAAACTACTTTTTTTGTTCATATTTTCAACATATCTCCTTGTGTTTTCACTCAAATTTCGATCAAGAGGGCTTGTTGGATGAGGAATTTAATTCCACATCCAACGAGTACCCACACTGCATACTTTTGACGGACCCCGCTACCCCAAAAATAAGAAATACTTGAAAAAACGTGATGATGACATCATCATCACGCTTTTTCAGGTATTTATTGTTTTTGGGGTATCAGGGTCCGTTAAAAGTATGCAGTGTGGGTACTTGTTGGATGCGAAATTAAATTTCACATCCAACAAGCCCTCTCGATCGAAATTTGAGTGAAAACACAAGGATATATGTTAAAAATACGAACAAAAAAAGTAGTTTTAGTCTTTCTTCCTCCAAAATTAATAAATATTATTTTATTATTTTAACTATTATTTTACTATTTTCCTTAGGAGGCCCATTTTGACCTCAAATTTCCTCTAATGAATACATTGCAGATCCATGAACATGACTATGTCATGGCTACAAAAAATACATCGTAGATCCATGATGTGGAAAGAGGAACATGGCTACGGAACTTACAAAGTAGACACATGTTATTCGCATTCAACATTGGACACATCCACCAAACATGCAATGTGGTTCCATGTCATGACTTCACATAATCTTCCATCGCAACTTGAGGATAGACAATTATCCAGATGAAGCCTAACCACTTAGGGTATTCATTCCAATCCTCAAACGATACGATCCTAGCCATGTCAATAGATGTCTTGATGTTGAACATGGTAGAAACCACTTAATTACCAGTCATTGATGTATACTCTTAACAAGTGCGAGGGAAATCACCATTGACGTCAATGATCCCCAAGGCATCTCAGTACATTCTCTCAAGTGTGAATAAGGGTTTTGAAGTCGAACACTTGATAGAATCTTTCAATCAGAGGTCATTGATGAAAACCTACTGTCGAAAGCGAGGAAACCTACCATTGAGGCATGCAGGATTCAAGGTACTTAACTTGGTTTCTAAGTCTAATTCCTAGATGATGTGCTAAAGTCGACAGGAATAGACTCATCGAAGGAGGGCCATGATGTTTCCCCCATCATCAACATAAAATATGGAATAACAGTTATTTTTGAAGTGATGAAACAACCATGAAACCGACTCAGACATGACTGACTTTATAGGAAGGTAAAGTTATCGACGAGGTGGATTGCAGAAGAGACATCCTTTGAACAAATTATGGCATGAAAAATGACTCGGAATAATTGACTAAACGAGACGGAAACCAGTTGTAATGCAAGGATATGGTGATGCATTCTTTCAATTGACTCAAAGGAGTCAAGTGACTCACAAAAGTGGATCGACTCGGAGACAAGCTGAATACCCAACTGTTTGAAAATGAAAATGCAAACATGTGACATGTTCAAAGGTGGACTATGAGCTGTCATTGATACAAATGAAAAGATATTCCCCATTCCCTTAATTTCCCCATCACGAAGGATGAGTGCCTCTTTTTCATTTTTACGAGTCGAAATAGGGTAACAAACACTCGGTGTATCTCATCAGAAGATGAGTCCATTCTCACACATTTTACGAACTTGAGAAAGGAGAGGTTTGTCCCTAAAAGAGGGTCTCTTAGTGTTTAATATATTTAATGATTCCATTGAAATTTAACTCGGTATCGTTCATGTTTAGAGAGTCTGAAAGAAGACATAAGAAGACTCCAAAAGGCCATTTTTCGTATGATTTAGTCCCTAGGGACCAAAAAAGTATAAAATAATGCCCAAGAGAACTCATCTAGCCAAAGTCAACTAGAGTATTCATTTTTCGTAATTAGTCAATCCAAACCAAAAAATTGGTAAACTATCGTTAGAAAGACGACTCTTCAAGTACTTTTACGAGTGTGAAGAAGACAAGTTCACTCGACTATATTTTTTGTGTTTTAAGGAGTCCGAAAAGAGATTAAATGTGACTCCATAAGGGGTCCTATTTTTCATAAACCAATTTTAACAAGTTTGAAAAAACAAAAAAAGTATACTCGATACCCTTCTATTAAATTTTAACGAGCATGTTAAAGGTATGAACGATGCTCGATACTATTTCATCTTAGCCCAAAGTGTGAAAAAGAGAAAATAAACTCGTAACATAGTCATAATGCTTCATAAATATGACTCGAATCTTCAAAAATAAAGTTAGGATCAATTTCATTATAAAAACTATAAAAAGAAAATGGTAAAGACCCTAAAAATTAAAATATTTTGATTTATTATTTAAAATAAAAACCAAAATTGCTATAAAATGGGGTAAATAGTAAATATTTTACCATAGTAAAAGAGTGAAATTGGTGAAAAAGGGTTGATTTTCAACAGCATATTCTGGGAGTTGTGGACCGTCTCTGCTCGAAGCGCTCGGACATGGTAGGAGCTAATCCTTATTTGCTCGTTTTTGCTGGTGCATTTTTTGTTTTAAGGGTCATTTTTTAAGTTTTTGGGAAAATCCCCAAAGAGACAAAGTGTATACAGGCTGGTGCCTTTTTCCCTTCCGAGAGGTGCTTCGGCACACCTCTTGAAAGAGGAAAGGGAACTTTGTCGACACGGGGTAAAGGCGTCGATGCTATGTTCTACTAAAGACAATGCACCAGTGGTCGGTGCTCCCAAAAAAATCAACAAATAGCCAATTTTGAATTCTGTTTCTTCCTTTAAATGATTCCAACTTGCTTCTAATAGATGTTTAAATGTTCTCCCAGGAAAAACCAGAGGCGAGATGGTTATATGGAAAGAGAGGCAACATGACTTGGATGACCTACAAGAAAGAAATTACCCAGTGACTTTGAGGGCCCTTCGTGAGTGTGGGATTCTCAAATTTTTCCAAATACCAGGAATGAGAGCGTATGTGTGTTTGCTAGAGCACATGATACGTATGTGGGATTCAGACCAGCAGCACATTGTGGTTGACACTCACACTCTGACAATAGATGTAGAGGACATATATTTCTTGATTGGTATATCCCGTAGGGGAAGACCAGTAGTACTGACAAGACCTTGGGGTGGTGAGAAGTCTGTATATGACCTGATCGATGACCATTGCTCGATAGGGACTCATTCAAAGTGGGAAAATTCCCATCAAGCACATCATATATAGACTGTTGAGGACCATGGCCTTCACCATTGAGAAGGTTGCAGGCACTAGGTCGGCTCACCTGACCACATGGGTGCACATGTTGTATGACATAGAGTGCATGGATCCTACTATATTCAACTGAAGCGAAGGTCTACTAGTTAGCTTGAAAGATCAGCTGACCAAATGCAGGATGGGAGAGATGAAGAAATTAGGCTACAGGGTGATAGTGGTTTTCTTATTTTTGGAGAGGGTACCATTGATGAGACTTCAGGTTCCATTGAGCAGATTGGATGTCAAGGATCGTCGGATGAGTAGGTGGGTGGATGCCATGACCCGCCATGGTGGTGGAGGAGGCCCCAAAGTTACCTATGAGCCAACCTTTTTATGTTGGCTGAGAATCCAACTTTTGATCGTAGAGGATTATGCCTACGCAGGGACCAACTACAGAGAGGATCCTGGCCTTCCACTCCCAGATGGGGAAGAGTGGGATGACCAAGGTAAGAAAGAAACCATTATCCATGTTTTTCTATATTTTTAATTTTATATTTGTTTTTTTTATGTAATACTGAGATGTACAAAAATGTATTGTGCGGATATTGGGTCTTCCCATCCAGCTGGAGACTCGCCTATAGAGAGGTGAGGAGAAGTCAGGAAGATGGTGATCTGACACACAAAGGCAGATGAGGAGCCCAAGCAGATTGAGGAGAACCTACAACGCTTGACTGTGGGGATTCTACATATCTCCAATGATGATTTACCCAGACGGTACCAACGCCACACTGCATGGGTTTCAGGCTACTTCGAGAGGCTACTCCGTAGAGTGGATCGAGTCGTGATGTGCTACCATGAGCACAATCATGAGGATTATCCCATAGTGGCTCCCTCATTTTGTACTGTATTTACACTGAAATCTTCAAAGCTTCAGTTTTTCCCCATATATATGTATTTTGAAACTATGATAGTCCCAATCTTTGGGTGATCTGAAAGGTTGATGCTTCAGTCCTCTTTGTATCTCAGCTTTACGTTTTTTATATATATGAAAAACTTTTATTTACAGATGTGTGTGCAAATGTGATGTGTGAATGAATGCCTACCATGAATCCAATGCATTATTTTTATGTTTAAAATGATCTTAAATATGAGCAAGATACCAATCTAAGACAAAGTTTGCTAAGGAATTTGTCACAACGTTTAAATGTCTCGGAATGTGTTGATAAGAGACCTGCTCAAAAGAACTTTCTAAAATCCTAACTCTTCGGAATGTACGAAGGAGTAAGGGGTTTCGGATGGTGTAGACTCAGTTTAGCTGATGTACTACCAATTCTAAATCTAAGTAAACCCTAATTTCTCTTACATCATTATCTAAGGATTCTGTCAACAAACCAATCACTGCATGATACTTTGATAGGTTGTTTTTTGTGAGACCCAAACAATTTCCCCCTGAACTCACCAGATCACCTGTAGGAGAGTACAACACCCAAGTCGTCGATGCAAGATTCAAGGTGTAACGATTAGCACCATTCGTGAAACCGGTATAGGAGGTCATCTGTAATTTTAAACATAGGACTATATAAGTAGGGTTGTGAAAAACACATCTTGGATCCACACTAAAACCACACTTTTCAAAAACACACAGCACTCTATAAACAATATTTACAATGAACCTATGCTAGATGACCTAGGAATAATATTTTTTGAAGTAGAGTCTGTTGCGAGGATCTCCCAAGGGTATCCCATCATAATATATTAACTCATATACACCTTTCTCTAAGACACGACTGATAATATAAGGCCCATGCCACATAGGCTCTAGTTTCCCACCCCCCAACTTATCATGTTTCTGGTCATAGGTCAAGACCAGGTATTCTTCATTGATAGAGCGAGGTTGAACAGATTCGTCGTATTAATCTTTCATTCATCATTTGTGTGCCTCATTTTCTAAGGTAGCATCGCGATGAGTCTCATCAATCTTGTTAAGTACATGAAACATTCTTCCTCTAAGGTGGTATTGGGTAATAGGTCTACACCGAGTTTCAGAGAAGGAATCTCACACTCTATTGGAAGAGTGGCCTCCAGTGCATATACCAATTGAAATGGTGTACAACCAGTGGATGTTTTTACGGTAGTCCTATAGGCCCATAACGCGGAAAAAGTTTGCAAATGCCAATTAGACTTAGCATGTCCTACCATCCGCTGAAACATAATTTTTAAGACTTTATTAATTTCTTCAACCTGGCCATTGGTGTGTGGATAGTAAGGTGTAGAGTTGTCATGATGAAACCCTAATTTTGCACTTAATTTCACCATCATCTTGTTATGAAAAGGTGACCCGTAATCAGTCACAATGGCCCTAGGGATCCCGAATCTGACAATAATATGGTTAAATAGAAAAAGAGCAGCTGTCTTTCCATCTTCGGCATATGTAGGCATAGCCTTAGCCCATTTAGTGAAGTAATCTACGGCCACAATGATGTAGCCATGCCCCCCAGCTAAGATAGGTCTACAATACATGAAATCTATGCCTCATTTTGTAAAAGGGCCAACTGCTATGATAGGATGGGTGTGCTTTTTTGATGTGAATAATTGATAAGGTGGGAATTTTTGACAGTTTCAATGCAATCTTTAAAGATCTATGGCCAAAAATACCCAGCGTGCAAGATCTTATGGGCAGTATCCAACCCAGAGAGATGACCTCCACATGATCCATAATGACACTCATTTAGAACAATCTCAGCTTCTTCATGAGTGAGACAACATCGTAATATGGTGTCAATGCCACGACGGTATAAGGTGTCATTGATAATAAGATAGTACTTGGCTTGGTGGCAAATGCGACGACGCTCATCACGAGTTGCATCGGGCTGATATCGTTGTGTCTGAAGATAGAGAATGAGATATCCATACCAGGGGTCAGACATACTAATGAGGAACAAGGATTCATCGAGCAATGAATCAATGGGCTATGTTCCCTCAGTAATACGTGGAAGGTCACATATAAGCTCGACAAAGAAAAGAGAATTCTTAGAACTAGTTTGGAAAATTACAACTCAAACTCCTGGAGAATGACAATACAACGTGATTATTTTCCCCCAAGTACTTGACGAATCAAGATATAATACATGGGGTTAGAATCTGCGTAGACTATGGTTGTACGGAGAAAATGTAACGATGGAACTTCTGGACTCTGATGACTGTGGCCAAAGCAAGTTTCTCAACATGTGAATATTGGGTTTCAGAGTCTAAAAGACTCTTACTAAGATAATATATCACATGTTCCTGATCGTGTTTGTCTTTCTGGACTAAAACCATACCGATGGTTGAAAGTGATGCAACCCCATTTAGGGAATAATCCTTTGTATAATCTGGTGGTTGTAGAACAGGTGCATGCATAACAACATGTTAGATATTATTAAACGCATGATACGTTAAGTCATCCCAAACAAAAGGGGTATCCTTCTTCAATAGTGACATGAAATCGTGTGTTTTTTCAGCGTAATTGCAGACGAAAAGACATTGAAAGTTTGCATTCCCTCGCAAACTTTGGAGTTCGCTAACATTGGTTGGGGTGGGTAGAGACATGATAGCTTCTATCTTCAGAGGGTCTATGTGGATTCCATCCTTGGACACAATAAAACCAAGCAGTCAGCCAATCTCAACACAGAAAACACACTTATGTGGGTTTAATCAAATGTTAAAGTGGCGACATCTGAGAAAAATGGCTCTCAGATGATCAACATGGTGTTCCCGTTGCTTCGAATGAGAAGGTAGGTCATTAAGTTAATGTTCCACGGTGTGTTTAATGTCATGGAAAGCATATGACATGGCACATTGAAATGTAGTGCCAACATTCTTCAGACGAAACGACAACTTTATATAGGCGAAGGTTCCCCATGGGAAGATAAAAGTTGTCTTGTGTTGATATGATGGGAGTATCTCGATCTGATTATAGCTAAAGAATCCATCCATAAATGAGAATATGACACTCTGGGCATAGTTGTCGATAATTTGATTAATGTACGGGGTGGGGAAGTTGTCCTTAGGACAAACCTGATTCAAATCCCGAAAATCAATGCAAACCCTAGCAATACCTTTCTTTTTAGTGACAAGGACTATCTTGGACACCCATTTAGTCAAGGGAATGGGGTAAATGAAACTAGCCTTAAGAAGCTTCTCGACTTCTTCCTTAATGGCTGCTTCTTTCCTTGGATGTACTCGACGTAACTTCTGTTGAACTGGCTTGGCGCCAGGGTAATTTTTAATCTCGTGAACTACGATAGTTGGGTCTATCCTTGGCATTTATTCATAGGTCCAAGTGAAAATATCTTTGAATTCCTTAAATAAGGTCGTATAAGACTGTATCTCTGAAGGGGAATAGTTCTGTCCTATCTGGATGTTCTCTGGGATATCGGGTTTCACTGATATATCAACTGGAAGGGTTTTAGTAATGTTACATAAATTACCCTCAGGTTCAACATCATGGGTGAGGATTGGGGACTGAGGAAGAGTTACTATATCAGAAGAAACCACTGATGCAAACTATTCTTCTACCATATGGAAATGGTGAAGGAAATAGGATCGATGGTGATGATATTTCCAGGGCATCTCATCTAAGGACATAACTTCCATGATGGACTCATCAGAGGGGAGTGTATGCAAAAGATAATCTAGAGGTGGGAGGGGGATTTTCTAGCCAATACGGTAGGTGATAGGGATTTGAAGCCACCAACAAATGATCATTGATGGTGGGATCACTAGTGGTTTGGATAGCATGGTACATTTCCTCAAAAGGACTCATCAATGTTGAATCAATAATGGAATTTCCTTATCTATGGTAGAAGTAGAAATCATGTTCATAGATGCAGACTGCGAAACATGAGAAGGATTAGATAACAGAAAGATTACCATAAGTGACAAATCTTTGATGAGACCTACTCCAATGTTCTGATATTGGGGGGTCGCTAAAAGTGGAGCATTGTTTACAGTATTTGAAGTGGCATCGGGTGAACAAAAATCTAACTGGTCAATGGTAACAATCTTCCCTTGGAATGGGAACTGAACTACCCGAAAAATGGATGAAGCAACAACTTGCATAGCATAAATCAACTTGTTTATAGTAATCTAAAGGAGCGTCAACAACTTCAACGTGAATGGAAACTGATTTCCCCCCCAGTTTGACCTGGAGAGAGGGAAGTAATCCATAAGGTTGAAAGACATGACTATCAAAGGCCTTTAGTGTTGTGGGTGAACGATTAATTTTAGGAGAACCGATAGCTCTCCAACAAGACAAATACATGACCGAGGTTGAGGCTCCTTCATCCAATACGGTACGACTAATTTTATTTCCAATAGATTTTATGGAAAACTGGAAAGCAAACTCTTGGGAAATCCTGGAATTAAATTCACCCAACTTGAAAGCGATATTGTTGTTATTTTCAGGATCTAATGCTCCAAGGACTGATAGTAAGTTCTTTCATTGTGTAGGACATGTTTGGAGTACCTCAAGAGTCGAAATAATGCACGGTGCTTGAGCCATATCTTCCACTATATTATAGTACTCGGTAGCACGTGTGTTAGGATTAAGAATGGACTTTCGAAGTGTACTCTTAGGTGGGCGAATAATTGCATCAGGAATAGGTTTTTCAATCTGAAGACCGTTAGGTGGAGGAATGGATGTTGAAGTTTTTTCAGGTGGAATGTTATCAATTTTCTTTTCTGGATGAGGGTCATAACTTTGATATCGAGTAGTAAGGTTAATCGATTCACTTGACATCATTTTGAATTCATCTATGGAAGATGAAGAAGGCCCGTGCAAGGATTGATGATCAATCAATTTTTGTTGGGTAGGGAAAAGGTCTGTAAGAAATCTCAGGGTGGGGGGATTTTTCAAAAAATTTCTAACTTCCTCTTGACGAGGACACTCTTTAGTGAAGTGATCACCTCCACAAATTAGGTAGGGAGACTTTTCCTTTCTCTTATTCTTGGAATCAACATCATGGTTTTGTGTTTTGTTACCTTTCTATTGGTTGTCGTATTTCTTGGATTTGTTTTTACCTTTTTTCTTTCCTCCTGAAGATTTTTTGGATTAGATCGCATTTAATTTAGTGGAAGCAATAGGAGTGGATGCAATTTTGGGTGGTGGAATAGGTTGAATAGATGGTGGGGCTAGTTGATTTTTATTTTTCATAAATTTTGTCATCGATTGTGTTTGAACTGAACCAAGAACGCCATCGATGGGTGGCTCTTTTGCAGGTCTTGAAGAGTCTGATGTAGGACGAGGAGCATGAGGAATTAAGTCATACAAAGTGCCTGACTAGGAATAAACCAAGTCTAGGTACTGAGCACAGCTAATGGCCTACTCCTCAATAACAACACCTCCCATGGAGACATCCCTAGCAATGGGGGGAGTAAATATTTCATAAACCAATAAGCCAGTAATTGATCAGGAATGGGAGCCTTAATCAACCTTCTTCGTCTCCATTCATGTATATGATTGGAGATATGAGTGGAAGTAGTCTGGAAAAGCGAGGTTAACATGTTCGCACCTATCTCGTATCGAATTGGTAACTAAAAATGTGTTAAAAATTCCATTGCTAAGGTGTAAAAGTCCCAAAAGGAATGCTGATGTAGCTCGATATACCATTTCGTAGCTACTCTGGTGAGAGTTCTCTGAAATAAACGTAGACGGATTGAACAATCTATCAGAGAATTAGATGAGCACCACAGATGAAAAGTCATCACGTGATTTTTGGAGTCCTCACCAGGTTTACCGTCAAATTTAGGTATGTATGAGGGTAACTTAACCGGGATGGTCAACCATGATGGATCATGATGTATTGGATCGTTAATGAATCTGGACAAATCTGGCAGATCTAAGGTAGCTAGAAATGGTAAATGTTGATTAGGTTGGGGGTACTGGTAATACTGATATGGCATCTATGGAATAGTAGGACCATAAGCATATTGATAAACATGCTTAGATTATGTCCCCATGATCGGTTGGTTGGGTGGTTTATTTCCAAAAGATCCACTAGAAGGTCTTCCAGGTGGCGGTCCACTTGAGGGAGGTGGGCCCCAGGGAGTTGGTCTCCAGGGGGTGGGCCTCTAGGTGGTGGTCCTCCAGGTGGTGGTGGTCCTATAGGTGGTGGTCCTCCATACGGTGGTCCTCCAGGTGGTGATCCCCTAGATGGTGGGCCTCACGATGGTGGGCCTCCAGGTGGTCCTCCAGGTCCTCTAGGTGGTCTTCCAGGTCCCCTAGGTCCCCTAGGTGGTCCTCCAAGAGGTGGAACTCCAAAACCTCCAACATGATTTAAAAAGGGTCCTCCATAGGGTGGGACATTAGACCAATTAGGTTTACCCCAGGGGACATAATCATTCCCAGGGTAAGGCATTCTAGGATAAATAGCCCCCAACAGTGCTAGTTGATAAGCTTAATGAATCGTAGCTGGTTTATTTCTAGGGTAAGTATAACCCCAAGAAAGTGGACTAACAACGAGCTAAACCCATGAAGGTCTTCCCTAGCCAGAAGAGGGTACAACTATGTTGGTATTAGGTAGAGGAGTGTTTACTGTCAGTGGCTCTACTGGTAGGTTTTTCCTCATGCTAGACAATGTTCCCCTGGTAGGTAAAAAAACTTGGGCTGGGGGATTCCCCACATGCATGAAACTGTCAGGAGAGTGGAAACCGATGGGGAATTTTGATTAGGTGGAGTAGGGGTGGAGGGTTGACCTGGATATTGAGTAACCACATTTTGGAATGGTGACCCTGAGACATGAGCTACTTGGGATGGTGTAAGGGCGTGATATCTAGGTGGGGTTGTTTCTGAATGACGAGGGAGGGGAGAAAGAATTCTGTTCTTTAAATTGTTTCCTATATTACATAAACCTCCAAGGGATTGACAGAGGGGTTCGAAAAATTCTTGATTCAATAGGGCCTCTCGAATGGGAGTAACATAGGAAGGTATAATATTCCCATATTCAGAAATGGCTTACCCTAAAGAGGTCTCCCAAAAAGGATCATTTGGACCAAATTATGCTGCTACAATATCATCTGATGGGTGATTAAACACCCAATTCGATGAACTAGGTTGGCCTTCCGATTGAAAGCGAAAGGAAACATATTCAGTGGAAGGTTCTTGAACTAATAAGGGATTGTCATAAGAAGAAAATTCTTCCCTAGTTTCAGTAACTGGAACACCTTCTACATGATAAAGTTGGTTGTTCCATGTTTTCACCTCCATTTACTTCCACGACAGGAGGAGAGTTGGGTGGTAAACCCTGCAACCTACGAGAACGTCTCATGGGCAAATCAACCAAGGTGTTGGTTGAGGATTTCTACTATATAATTCTAAACAAAGAAGAGATCACACACAAACAAACCTACACAAGATAAGGACACAAGCAAACTTAAATGATAGGATGGGCTTGTGATAGTCGGTTCTTCACTAGGATTGTCAAGTTGTCACAACTCGCAATATACCGCAGGGTCCAATAGTAAAACACAGAAAAGGAGGATTGAGACCGTTCCCTTTCCTAGATACACGACTACTTGGACAAAACGTGAATAGTAGCTCCCCAAGTGTTGTTATCAGTGTACTCCTCCAACAATATGGTTAAAAGGATTTTCTCAGTTGGTTAAGGTATCCTAGAGGGGTCTCCCGATATACTCAAGGTATGTGGGATCTCAAATCCGTATTAGTGTTGTCTAATGCACAATCGTTCGAAAGGGGCCTTCTAGTATACAACCGAGTATATGAAATACCTTTCAATATACCTCAAGGGTATGTGAAAGGCCGTTCGATATACCAACGGTATGAGGAAGAATCACACAGTCCCCGTGATGCAGTGCAGACAAATAATGACAACTCCTATGTTTTAAGACGTCAGAACACATCTCTATCCTATCACTCAAATTACTAAATATTTTAACCTAAGATACCGTTGATTTTATCTTGATGGTTAGTGAATGTTTGTGGAATGTATATCAAGATGCAAAATTAATACCTATATGCAATACAATTCTTCTCTTTAATGAAGGCTAGCTAGAGTAGCGGAGAAACCTTTCTTCTTTTAAAACAAATTTGCCATGCTACTTTCAACAATTCAAACTTCAATATCTTTAAAAGTTTCTCAAACACACAATCGTTTCACCATTAAGACTACAAAATATCTGAAAGCAGAAAGGAAGGGGAGTTTCTAATGTCCAAAAAATCTATGCTTTCTTAATCAAACTAAAAAATATTTATTTTCCTAAGCACTCATGCAAACGAAGAGTAATGGAAGCAAAACAAGTTAACTAACTTCTTTTGTATTTTGAATATGATTTGAAAAAGAAATATCACTAAGCAACTAAAATGGACTAATTGTAGAGAAGTTACAGATCGTATTTTCTCATAAGTCTACAATCACTTTCAGAGAATGAACTAAGCAAACCATGCACCCAAAGCTTGCGGTTCATACACAATTTCCTTAACTATGAATTCCCTATTGATGAAAACCTCTAGATATGAACTCAAAAATAGAGATCACACTATCAAACTATCAAATTCAATAATAAAACAATAAGAAAATTGAACAGTAAACTTGGAGAAACAAAAAAATATGAAAGCACATGCTCTAAGGAAGTGATAAACCTACCTTGACGCATTGTGTAAGGTTGCACCATAGTGCCACCAGGAGGTCGGCACACAGTGTCCATTGAGTAAAGGTGTCAGCGGTGCTCTGTGATATATGGGTGAAGGTTCCAGTGACTCTTACTATCAGTGTGCAATAGGCTCCAGAGAGGGGTAGCACTCTGTTAACTCTGCTCAGGTGCACCAACGGATCTACAAATGAAAAAATGTCAATCGGCTGCAAAAGAAACCAAAAGTGGACTGAGTTGGACTGATAAAGAAGTAATGCATACTTCAACAGATGCAATTAACATAATAATAAGGTGGATCACTCACCTTAACAACTAAAATTAGCTAAGCAAAGAGAATGACAAGTTTACGAGTAAGAGTGTTACCAAAGATCGTAGATCTAGATCGATCTGCTCTAGATCTAGCCGGATATATCCCATATCTGACTAGATCAAGCTATCCATAGCAGAGTCAACAATTTTATTTGTAGGAATTATTCAAATAGTGCAGACACTACTTGTTCCTCTAGACTATATGGTAAAAGTATAGAAAACAAAAACCACAACAATATATTCTTTCCCTAGATGGTTAATTTACTTGAATAAAACAACTCTTTTACCTCAGATCTGAATGCTCTGGTCTTCATTTCACTGCTATTCATGTGATCTATAGTACGCATAAAGAAGCATCAGAAACAAGACAACAAGATAAGAGTAACAAGATAGATTAATAATACATATTAGTGATGAAGGAATCTAATAATAAATGACTGATATTCACACAAATCAAATATGGGAAAGGGAAACACTTTTGTATTAATCAAATGGAAAGAGAAAGCTACAACCAAAGCCTTGATGTCAATAGCTTTGTCTTCACAAGGTATTGGACATGTTCACACATCTCTTCACTCACAAAGCTCTTTGATCAACACACTCACTCAACTTTGCCTCAATACCAGACTTCAATCCAACATCATAAGGATGCTCTTCTTGGTCTCCCCTCACATAGTCCATGAAGCCTTCTTTTATAGGCTAAGGAAGGATCATATGAGATGAGATATTCTGGGAAGAGGATAGGGGATGATCCCTATGAGAGAGGAGGTCAAGTTCCAACTCTCCGTAATTGATAGGAACTTCCTCCACAAGAGCTTTCACTTGGAAGATTCTTGAAACTTCCTTTTTTCCCTTTTAAGCATGCTGACGCTTCTTGCAAAGAGGGTAAAGGATCCTACTCAAGAGTGGGAAAAAACATCCAAAAGGATCCTTGGCCAAGTGCTTTGAAGGGTATTTAGGCATCAGTGTATATTTTAGGTGCAGCAATGACACTTTACCTAAAGACAAATTAGAACAAGTTGAACTTAAGTAAGTCCTTAGTGTTCAAAAACATCCCCCCTTAAGAACAACTTGTGATAGGATTGGAAAATTTACAAAGGTAACACAATAGGAGAAGGAAGGAGGTATTAGAGCCTACCCCACCTTAATGACAACTTCTTGAACTCCTAACGTAGCTTGAAGTTTTTAAAACTTTATTTATAGAAGGATATTTGTGAAAATATTTGCAACTTGTTCATTTGTTCAATAATAAAGCACTTTGAACACATGATCATGTTATCACATACATTGTAGCTGGGCTACCATGATGCATAAGCCATATATTTTCTCTATTAATTCCTATCCAATCAGACAGATGGGGATACAACATGGATAAATTTATTGAGTATTGATATATCCAGAGATTATTTTAGCAAATGAAAAGCATTCCCTTGCAATGATTGAGATTTCGCTAGTCCATTGAGATGACCTTAGTGTTGACACAATTTATTTAGGCAGAGCAGTAGAGATGGTACCCAGTTGACGGATTGGCATTTCAAGCAAAGACGGGTATATGGTTGAGTAGACATACATGGGGTATTTGGATTTATGACTATCTCTATTGTTTATTTTAGTAGTTTTTACTTAGCATTGATTATTTCACCGTGTTACTATTTATTGGATGACTTATATTGTGAGTGGTTATGGATTATTTTATGCAAGGCCTTTATATATGATCCTCTCAAACAAACTTATGTTATTTTGCTAGGTTGGCATCATGTTTCACTATCTCCACCCATATGTATCTTCCATATTGGCATTTACCTTGACTTGAACTTTAACTTGTGAGATTGAAGACACCTTATTTTCCCACTTAGCTTATGATGACAGACCTCATGTTTTGTATCTCTGTTCTGAGTTGTGCAACAAAACTTGTTGAATCCTTGATCCTTTTGGGTCAGGAGAACCCGCTGGTGTTGGTTCCTGAGATTAGGTGAGTTGGGTTTTGAAGCCTTGATCTCTCTGGTCAATTTCCCTCGATGTTTGGTCCTAACTATGGATATTCCCCCCAGTTTCCCAAATATTTTTCATCTAAACTTGAAGTATCTTTTCTACCATCATTGCATGCATTTTATATTATATTCTATATCTTGAGGAAATGCAAGCCCATCAAATAAATCTACAAATTGTGTCTTTAGACACACCTTAAAAGGGATATGAAATGAAATTGTTAAATACCTAAAAAGAAGTGGATAAATAACTGTTAAATCTAAATATTGTTGGCCATTGTTGAAAAATGTAATGATTAATTCCTCATGGAGCCTACGGGTTGGGTTGTGAGATGGAGTAAGGGACAACTAATTCTAAGTGTCCCCTAGTATCTCTTCCATACAATTTTTGGTGTACTCAATGCAAGGGTTCTATAAAAGAACCTCACACAACATTATTTTAGCTTGGATATGAGCGGTAGACATATGTTAAAGTTGAATGGACACTTTTAAAATAAACTCATCCATGTGTGAGACACTCCCATTCCCTAATGTCCTATGTTCATCATGAATTCAAGTGGATACCTTAATTGCTTAAGTCTAAAGAACACTATGTTAAAGTCATCAAGTCATTCCCTTTACCTTTTAGCCTTGGTTTGTGTTAGAATTTTCATGGTTATACAATATCTTAAAACATTTAGCATTGTAACATTATAACCATAATCAAAGGATCACTAAAATAAAGACAAGCACAACCACACAAAATAACATAGAGATTTATCCCGGGAAACCCTCATGGGGGAGAAAACCTACCAAAAATTCCTCGATGTAGAATTCAACGAAGTATAGTGTAAAACCCTAAGAACAAGAATAGTAGCTCCCTTTCTGTAGTATACAACCTCTCTCTCTCTCTCTCTCTCTCTCTCTCTCTCTCTCTCTCTTGCGCAATGCTTGAGTAAGAAATGTACAAAATGAATGAGGTGTCTCACCTATTTATATTTATCAGTTAAGTAACTTAATTACCTAACTAGGTTGGTCACATCCTCTAATTGGGGTTGACCTACCTAGAAAGACTCAAAATAATATCATAAAATACTTTTGTGGGTACTATTTCCCTGAATTACAATAGAGGTTTTACCTCATGACTTTTACATGACCAATTACATCAAGGACATCTCTGAATGGAGGAATAACAATAATACAAATAGAATACCTTTCAAAGTTACATTATTTTAACACTCCCTCTTAACTAGGAAGGTATTCTTCATCAACAACAACCAAAACAACATTTGTACAACTGACTAGTGAATCTCTATATGCCATAGGAAGTTTTGGAACATAATCATACATCTTCATCATCAATATAGAACTCCATTATCATCAACATTATGAGTATGTGGATATTGGGACATCACCATCGTCATCAGTATTTGAGTACTGGACATCATCATTATCTGGAGCATCATCACTATATGGATACTGAAACATCATCACCTGAAACATCAGTATGTGAACACTGGATCATCATCTACAACATCAGTATGTGAATACTGGATTATCATTTGCAATGTTGGATCATCATCTGCAATATCAGTATGTGAATATTGGATCATCATCTACAACATCAGTATGTGAATACTAGATCATAATCTGTAACATCAATATGTGAATACTGGAACAACAACAACATCATTAGAATGTTAGTGCTAAATCAACATCATCAACAAATAAATGCTATATCATTATCTGCATCATCAGCACAGATATGCTAGAGCAACATCATCATCACGAACATAGAAATGTTGAAACAACATCATCATCAATAGCATAGAAATGTTGGTATTAGCACAGAGTGTTGGCATCTCATCGTCTTCATCATCATGAAAATGCTAGTATCCACACATAATGCTAGCATCTCATCGTCTTCATTAGCATGGAAATGTTGGTATCAGCACAGAGTGTTGGCATCTCATCGTCCTCATCAGTATAAAAATGTTGGTATCAACACAGAGTGCTCTTAGTGTGTTGGGTTCTCATCATATTTCCCTTAAGACATCTGAAGCAACATCACAGTGGGTTCTCTGCTAGATCCACTCAGGCGTTTGTATGAATTACTAACCCTTTCAGGCCAACAAGCCTAGTCAGACAGATGGATCTCCCTATGGACTAAACAAGCCTTGTATAGTTTACTAACCCTTTTGAGCCAACAAGCCTAGCCATACATACTAATCCCCCTAGGATCGAACAGGTCTAGTATGACTTACTAACCCTTTCGGGCCAAACAAGTCTATCCAGACATACCCTACCTAGTTTGAGCTACCACACAACTGCAACATAAAACATACTACATATTCCTCACTCCGTCTTTCTAGGGAGGCCCTTTCAGACTACACCAAGCTTGTCTCAAAAGTATTCAAACTTCCCACGAGACATAGGCTTAGTCAACACATCAGGAACTTGTTCTTCATAATTCTTCTCTTGTGCATTCACAACTTCATCGTTCTTCTCTTGTACATCTGCAACTTTATCATTCTTCTCTTGTACATCCACAACTGCATCATTATTCTCTTATAGGTGATTATGTATGATCCTTCCTACAAGTCAAATACAGTTACATGATTAGAAACATTTCATAACATGACAAATTATTATGCATAAATATATATGTCATACAATCATGCAACAATTTCAACTAATACAACATTCATCCATATCCCATATACATACGATAACTTCCTATATGCCTTCCATCTCTACCAAGACATAATTACGAGCGTGTACTACTCCCAATATGTCAACAAATAGGTAAGTATAAATGGAATGTTGTACAACACCATAATCCACTTACCCAGCACATGCATATTAGTAGTAAACTGCAAATACTCTAACATGCATAATACATTTCTTGAATCTAGGAACATATCTATGTACACAACTAAACAACTAGATATATAGGAAATCACAATTTAAAATACCTACCTTTGTTTGTTTGGTAGATTCCATATTGATCTATGTCTCTGTGTATTGGTGTTGAATCTGTGTGTCCTACAAGTGCATCCCTTCTTATCCGATGCTGAAATGGATAAGAGTATGATCTCCATCTTCATCGGTAGAATTCTGGTGTCTTTGAAAATGTACTGTAATTCATCTTCTGATTTTGAGCCTGTCATTCTCATGATTGAAAATACTAAGCACGCCTTCTTACACCACATATCACATCGAATTGTGTATTGGTGTTGAATTTGTGTGTCCTACAAGTGCATCCCTTCTTATCCAATGCTGAAATGGATAAGAG
Organism: Pseudotsuga menziesii; assembly: GCA_001517045.1. NCBI lineage: Eukaryota > Viridiplantae > Streptophyta > Pinopsida > Pinales > Pinaceae > Pseudotsuga > Pseudotsuga menziesii. Next base: position 51,191 of record LPNX010881926.1, read on the forward strand.
TATGATCTCCATCTTCATCGGTAGAATTCTTCTGGATCATATCCCTCATCACTTGAGGAATCTTCCGTTGCTTTATTCTCAGTTTCAATATATTCATCCTTGGTTGTACTGATAGAAACACTAGTCCTCTTTCTGCAACAAGATGGAGGGATCTTTTTGTTTGTAGCATTGCCAACCCAATCGGAGTCATAATATATTTGTAGGTAGATCCTCTGTTCTCTCGCATATATGAGGCCATACTTAATTGTACCCTCCAGGTACGTTCTTTGCCACAACCATGCGAACACATCTCGGCTCCATAAAGAAAATATCAGGCCTCATGTTCATCAAGTTCATCAACGAACCAATATTATTCTTGTAGATTGTGGCATCAATTTTCATAACAACTTCAAGTTAGATGCCATCAGTGTAACTATAACCCAAAATATTGAACCTCTTCAAGGTATTTATTGCATATTTTCCTTGGCTAAAGAAAATATCCTCTATATTCTTCCACACCTCTAATATCGTGAATCATGTCAAGATTATCAAACTTTGAGATCTACCGTAGTCACTTTTTTTTTACGGGAACGGTTAAAGGTATTTGTATTAGGTAGCAGTGGAGAAACCACTTGGAACATTACATCAAATAGTATTGCAGGACTTATACACTCATGAGAGATTCATCTTAGAGCATGTTACAAAAATTGCACAGGCTTTGGGAGCCTGGCGAGATGACTTCAGTAAAATGAATAAGATCATAGATGTCGAAAAGAGGGAATAGAAACACTAATAAACACATCCACTGATGACTGTCATGCTGGCATGTAGATCATTAAAATACATCCTCCTTTACATTCCTTGCTTTTTAGTTGTCCATTCGCCAACAATCTTGGAAACTTTGGCTTCAAGCACTTTGATCCTCTTCTCACATTATTCATGGATTGTAGCCCGATATTCGGTTCACGACGAATTTTATTCCTCAGCCTCGAAACAGACATCACGTGGTACCTTCTTGACTTTTTCTAGTAGAAATGATGCCTTCCTTACTTTTTCTAGTAAAATTTAGCTCTCCAATCATTTCCAGTAGACGACTGTTTGTTGGCATCTGCATGCACTAGCCACTTCCTTTTGAGCCGACATGGACTTTCCACCTCAGGGGATATTTGTTTGTATTTCAATCCCATTGATTGACAACATGCCATTTCCCAAGAGTGATCCTTTGTTGGCTTCAAAGTCTGCCATGGAATTTAGTGCCTGTAGAATGTGAAAGAAGCAGTGCCTGTAGAATGTGAAAGAAGCTCACCGTATTGAGTTTATGGAGAAGCAAGTTTATTTTTCAATAGAATGTGGTTTATACTAACATTGTTTGGTAGCTTTTGGGTGAGGAGATCCTGGATAATGATTCTGGAGTCTCCGATGATCAAAATATTCTGGATGTCCCTGAAGATTGATTGAATGAGTTCTTACTAGAGGGAAAGAGCCTCTGCCCTATAGTTGGTTTCTAGCCCCAGTCCCCATGAGAAGGCTAGCTACATCCTTCCATCAGGATCTAGAAGGATCCCTTCCCCACTAGCTTCCCCTGGGTTCCCTTTTGAGGCCCTATCAAAGAATAAACAATGCTTTTGCAACGAAGATCTCCACTTGATGAAAATTTTCTCCTCCATTCACATTTCCAAGGTTGCTTTTGATATGAGTCTGGGTTATGGTCTTTGCTAGTAGTTCGGGACAAGATCCTTAAGCCATTTTTATTCCTCATGTTGCAGGTGGATGGTGGAGAGGACCATCGACTTGGAGGCGAGCATTCACCCAAAAGGGTCCTGGATTTAATTGCTACGTGGGCAGGGAGACGGTTTTTCCCACAGAACAGTCTATTGTTTCTTTCCAGCCAAATTTTCCACATCATCAACTTTGGAAGCCACATCAAGCTTGCAATGAGTTGGTCTTTTTACTTCAGGATAAAATGGAAATGGACTATCCAACTCCTTAGCAGCTCAAAAATATTCATAGGCATGTGGAAGATGTCAGTTCCTAGCCTCAAGGAACATTCCCAGACCTCATGAGCAAAAGGGAAACTAAAGAGTAAATGGTTTGTTGTTTCTTCCTCAACCAAAAAGAGGGGGCATCTCGAAGGCCCTTTCCATCCCCTTATTCTGAGATTGTTGCTCGTTAAAACACCTTTGTGAGCTAGTGTCCAAATGAACATGTCGACTTTGGGGAGCGATTTATAGGATTAGAGAGTTTTCCAAGGAGATGGGTCGGGTGGGACATGCGGGATTGCATGTATTCGCTTGTATCCTACAACTACTGTGTACTTCCCCAAGGCTGAGTCCTAGCCCCTTTTGTCTTTTGCATAAGATTTTAGGGATGCTTTCCCTTGAAGGGAATTGATCAGAAGGTGGGCTTCATCTTTTAACCTCTCAGGATAATTTCCCAAGTCCCAATCTTTCCAGGTGCTTTCATCATCCAATTCCCAAACCCAAATGTCCCAAAGGCTAACACGATTGATGGATTGCAGCCAATATTTCATGTTGTCCAGTCCTTCTTGGTGACATAGGGGGGGGGGGGTCTCCCAAGACTGAATCCTCCCAAATTGTAATGCTCTTTCAATTTCCAGGGATCTAGATAAGATTGCTTTTGAATCTATATAGTGACTTGAGGTAGAGAGTGAAGATTGGGGATCCTCTAAGTACTTTCGGTGGGCGATCTAGGCACCTTCTACGGGATCCATTGAAGTATTTTTTCCACAACACTTCTTTTCTCCAAGATTGTGAGAGGCGATATCTCAGATCTGAAGGCCCCCTTCGATTAGTGGCTTATTAATTTTCCCCCAGCTGAATAGGTGAAGTTTACGCTCATTTTTTCTTTCCACCTTCTCACAAAAACCTCCTTGGCAAAGCATCTATTTTTTTTGTAAAGGACTTGGAGCTAGAAGAATTGAGTTCTGGTAAATGGGGATGCTTGTGAGGACAGACTTGAGAAACACCACTTTTCCTGCTAGATTAAGCCAAGATGCTCCCCAAGCTTGAGTCCGGCTCTTCAAATTGTCTAGGAGAGGGAACCAATGAGATGATTTGGGGCCGCATTTGAATATTGGTATTCCCAGATATTTGCATGAATCCCAAATCGTGATCCCATCCATATCTAACACTCGGGTGATGTCAAGCATTTCTCTCGGGGAGCAATTCCAGTTGTAAATTTTAATTTTCATATAGTTAATCTTGCTGCCAGAGGCCTCTTTATACAAGTCTAGTTCCCTTTTTAAGTTACGCACTGTGATGCTACTGGACCCTCCTAGCAAAAGAGTGTCATTTCCGAACTGCACGTGATTAATATCTTTGACATTAGACACTATCCTTAGACTCAAAAGGGATTGAATATGTTGACAATGATCCAGCTGGAAGCTAAGGATTGAGGATTGAATGGCATACAGAAGGGGCGATAATGGGCACCCTTGCCTCAGACCCCTTGAGGCTAGAAAGAATCCAGTCGCATGCCCATTCACCAAAGGGGAAATCCATGGAGCACCTATGCATGCTTTTACCCAATTTATGAACCCTTGGGAAAATCCCATACTCTTCATTACTTTGAATAGGAAATCATGTTTGACTCTATCAAAGGCATTAGATAAATCAAGTTTGACTCCCATACCTTTTTCTTTTCGCTGAAAGCTTGAGTGGATGGTTTCTTGGACCAGGAAAATATTGTCCGAGATTTGGCACCTTTAATGAAGCAGCCTTGGTTCTCTAGGATGATATCGGGGAGAATTTTATTGAGCCTATTAGATATGATTTTTGTGACTATCTTGTAGCCTATGTTGCAAAGGGAGATGGGACGGAATCTGCTGAAGTTTCTTGCACCTCTCTCTTTTGGAATAAGATCCAGGAATGCATAATTAGTTCTCCCTCCTATTTTCCTACAGTGTTGGGATTTCCTCACCATTCTGAACAACTCACCCTTGATAATTGGCCAGTATGACTTGAAGAATCGATTCATGAATCCATTAGGCACAAGAGCCTTATTTGCTTCCATGTGATCCAACGCTTTTTTAATTTCCAGCATGTTTATTGGTTCCATCGGTCTCATGTTAACCTTGTTATCAACTAGTTGGGGGATAAGCGATAGAGGATAGGAGTTAGTTTCAATGGGGGCCTCATCCTAGGAATAGTACATATCTTTGAAGAATGAGTGTGTTGCTTTATTTATGACTTCGAAATCGCGTATCTCCTACCCCTAATCCTGGATTTCATTAACCGTTTTGAACTGCTTATGAGCTTCCACTTATTTGTGGAAATAGGTTGTATTATTGTCTCCGACTAATAGCCACATACATCTAAACTTTTGGTGCTAGAACTCTTCCTCCTCCCTGGCGGCCCAGTGATACAATTTTTGGAGCTCGGTTTCCTGGTTCAATAGATCATGCGTCACGACTGCGTCTTCCATGACCATCTGGTGCTTCTCAAGCTCATCATGGGATTCTTGTCTTTTGTCTCTCGGGTATTTGATAGCTCTTACCTAGTTTTTCAAGTCTCTTTTGAGAATTCTTAGTTTTTCCTCCCACACGTAGAAGGGATACCCTTGGGTGTACCTATTCCAGGCTTGAGAGACAATCTCCATAAACCCTTCCTGCTGTATCCAAAGCAGATTGAAGCGAAAGGGGATGGGGCCCTGGTTTTTCTCAAAAGACAGATCTAGGAGGATAGGCTTGTGATCTAAGACATAGTGCGGAAATATTTTGGAAATGGTTGTGAGCCCAAATACCAGGAAAGTATTTTGGACAAGGAACCTATCCATTATCGCCGACATGTAACTTGGTCCCACTCTTTTGTTAGACCAAGTGAATTTTCCTTTGGATGGTTTAATATAAATCAAGTCCCATTCCATAATGAGATCTTCCACCCATTCTCTAGCTGGATCTCTGACTGGAGAGCCACCTTTTTTTCATCAGTGATAGGGTGATATTAATGTCCCCCGCAATAATAATGTTCTCGAGGTTGTGCAGGCTCAAAAAGGATTTAAGAGTGTCCCAACAGTCTCTTTTCTTAGAGAAGAGGACCAGGACATATAAATTGGAGAGACTTACATGATGGCATGATTCTTTGTGAAGAAGCTTGGTGAAGATCCAGTGAGTGCATTTTTCTTCTTCACATAGGTCATAAATTGAGTTGTCCCAAAAGGTGCCAAGCCCCCCTGATGCACCTCTTGCACTCACTATGGTTCCATGTCCTTTTTTCCAAAATATCTTACTTTCTTGGAGGATATCTGAGTCCTCTAACTTGGTCTCCTAGATTAGGAGGATTTCATGGATCGTCATGCATATGATGTCTTTCAGGGCTTCTTCTTCGATATTACTACTGAACCCCCTACAGTTCCAGGAGATGAATTTCATTATTTACTTGTTTGGGAGGAGTTGGCTCCTTTAGGAGCCTGTAATTGCTTTCTAGTGTTTTGGGTGTTCATCATCCCCTTAATAGTTTTCTGTGATCCTTGCAGCACGCCTTGATAGTTTTTCTCTTCTCTCCTTTTTATTGGAGTTCTTTCCCCTGGTGGTGTTTTTTGGCATGATTTGGGAGCTTCTTGTTTCCTAGCCTTCACTTTCTGACTATGCTTTCGAGTCGGATCCGAGGCTGACATGATCTTCCTCAGTATCCTTCTCTTTAGTGGCTTCGTCGGCTTCTGGTGACTCAAGGGACGTTTCCTCTTTTTCATTCTCCTTTGTGTCCATTATTGGAACTTTAAGAGCCTCAAATATGTTTCCTGAGTTCGAGGACTCTTTTTGGTTGTCCTGGTCCTTCGAAGGGTTTGCATGGTTTGCAGTAGGGCCTGCATTTTTTTATCTTTCTGTTTTGGATTTTTTGGCTTGTTTCCATCATTCTCCGACCTCCTTATCTTCTTTTTGGGATTTTGAGAAATTTCCTTGAAAATGGTCGAATTCATGGCAGCTTCTACATTTGAAAGGGAGTTGTTCGTAGTACAGTTTTTGGTAATGATGCCATGCACCCACTATGAGTTTGACGACTTCCGGTAGCCCGACTTCCAGAGCTACTTCCAAGTAGATCCTTGCGCAAGAGTATTGGGATTTGGAGTATGCTTTTTCAATGTATTGCCCCAGGCCATTTCCGATTTGCTGCAGTGATTGGTTATTCCAGCAATGTATTGTCATGTTGGGTAGATGGAACCATACCGTAACCTCCTTGGGCACATCCACTGAAGGATCAAAGTCTTACGTCCACTTGCTAAGATGGATCCCTTGCATTCCCATGAAATAGGGTCCTCTCCTGAATATAAGATCCCGGTCTTCTTTTGCAATGAACTCAAAGATGAAAAACCCTCTTCCTACTACATAATAGGTTACATTGTTTTGGATCAGAGGCCTCCAGTTGCGTTGGATCCAATCGTCAGTGGTTTTGGAAGAGGGCCAGAGACCCATGAATTACCCAACCAATCCATGTTTCACCAAAACCAAGGAAATCCTTATTGGATGCTTTGCTGGAAAAATGATTTCAGGAATAATTTCCAGCTTTTTGATGAATTTCGGGACTGAAGGCGAAACAGATTTCAAGCCTTGCGGAGCAATCAACATTCGAAACGAGTCCTCAATAGAAAAGGGTGGGGGGGGGAGCCGACTCCCCACCCCCAAGCATGCTGATGGTTGACTTATCTCCAAAGCTCGCTCCTCGACGAACCCTAGGAGAGAGCACACAACGATCAATAAGGTAATTTTTACCTATGAACAACCAAGTTGCAAATGAATAATATTTATCATAGTCACTTGTTATGAAAATAATAAGTAATAATTAATAAAAAAATAATTAATAGTTAGGGTGATTAAGAGACACCTCATTTGGGTGAATAGTCACCACGAGGACCTATTTATACGAGTCCCTTATCATTGTAAAGATCATTCTATTGTCTATTCAATATTAAATTATATCCGTATTCATGTCTTATTTAATATTCCAAGTATTTTGGTAATATTTTGTGTGAGAAAACCATTTTTCGGTTCATTTGGTATCAGAGCAATACGACCCTTGGCCATTATTTACTCTTTGTGTAAATTTGGTTTTTAACCATTGTCTTAGGGTTTCCCTAAAATTGTGGTCACTGACCAAGAAGAAAAAATAAGAAGGAAAATAAGAAGAAAATGGAGAAAAAAAACAACCCATTCTATTATGAAACCACCCTTGGTTTAAAAAAAAACCATTACATTAATAAAAACGGGTTTTACGATAAAGGAAAAATAATTAAATTCTACAGTGAGTCCCAAAGCTTAATATTTATTTTTCATAAAAGTTAATCTCCAAGATTTGAACTTGGGCGGGGAGGGTAACATTCTTTCTTCCCAACCACCCAATCTACACACAATCCACAAGGAAGTTCTAAGAAGAAAAGAAGTCAAGTTAAAAGAATAATTACTCTCAAATGAACTACAATAGGGTTATTATACTCTTGTGCCTACCTATTGTTGAAGAAAAGTCTTCAAGCCAAGGAAGACCAAATTATCATCAAAATAAATCAAAATACAAGGAATACTATGGAAACCAGTTTACAATTACAAGTAGAAAAAATAGAAGGTAAATTAAGGCATTATCGAAGAGACAATGAATATTTACACGACATGGATACAAAATACAAAGTAATGATAAAACTACATCATATACAAGAAAGGTTCAATGAACAAAAAGTTCCATACCTAAAAAATCATATAGAAAAATTGTTTGTGAAAATCGAGGAATTAAAATATGAAAGTGATTTCAATGAGAGATTAAAAAATCAAGATATAAAGAAAGATATAAAATATTATGAAGCAAAAATAATACGCTTGAAAAATATCGTTAGTGACAAGGATGGAGAGTTCACGCAGATACGAAAGAAATTATAATACCAATAATCAGAAATCTACTAGGGTCGAGAACAGACAAAATTTCTTCAACAACAAAATGATGGCTATAAAAAGGCACACAAGTTAGAGATTGAAAAAGTAATAAATCATTATCCAACAATTCCGAAAAAAAAAATCAGATTAAAGAACCATAATAAGATGTTTGTCACAAAAATTAAGAAGTTGAAAAATAGTCGAAAGGAACAACACTATACATAAGACATTGAAGGAAAACTTCTAGACAAGTAGTAAGAAAATACTTGCATCAAAATTCATAACGAAGATGTTAAGGAACAACTTAAGAAGTATGAATATGACAGAAAGTCGAAAATAGAATTGACTATGAAGTTTCAAAATGACAACATGTAGTTAGAAAACAAGTTGGAAAAGATATATAATGAAACATCAAAACCTGAAGGGATGAAAATACAACTTCTAGCTCAGATCAATGCTCAAAAGATGACGCTCGTAAAAGAAATTGACATTGTGAAAATTCTCTATTGACACCCCAATCATAAAAACCGATATCCTAAAAAGGGGGAAATACCAAAAGATAATGATACTAATGTGATTAAAGCTCCTGACGACAAATCAGTAGGGAATCCCAACTGTCAGCAACAAATCAATTTGGGATGGATTGATCCGTCAACATATAATAAGTTATGTTCTATACTTAGAAGTTAGTATTGACATGTTTTGTCAGCTACGATGTCACAAGGAACGATGCGAAAAAATTATAAGGATTTAAGGACAAAGCCTTTCTAAGAGAGAGGAAATGCTATGAACATAATAAGTAATAATAAAATAACAAAATAATTAATAGTGAGGGTGCTTAAGGGACACCTAATTTGGGTGAATATTCACCGTGAGAACCTATTTATACGAGTCCCTGATCATTGTAAAGATCATTCTATTACCTATTCAATAATCAAATTATATTCTTATTCATGGATTATTTAATATTCCAAGTATTTTTGTAATATTTTGTGTGAGCAAACTATTGTTTGGCTCATTTAGTATCAGAGCGATACGGCCCTTGGACAATATTTACTCTAAGATAATGTAACTTCGAAGAATATTCTACTTGTACTTCACATTATTATTATTCCTCCTTTTGGAGATGTTACTAATGTAAAAGGTAATGTAAATGTCATGAGGTAAACCCTCAGTTGTAAGTAGAGTTGATAGCACATAGAAAAGACGATTATAATTATTATTGTGAAGTTTACCTAGGTAGGTTGGCCCTGCTAGTTAGGTAGGTCGACCCAGTCAGGGTAAAAGTCAGTTGAGAAGTTTAGTATAAATAGGGATGTGCCCTCCCTTATTTATAGACACTCACTCACACTTCAAATTGTGCAAGAGAGAGAAAGGAGAGAAAGAGGAGGGGCAACAGTGTCTTTGGTGTCTTAACTCTTATGCTTGGGGTTTGGTCTCTCACTTGATGAGACCTTGTTATTTGTTCATTGCATACTGGTAATATATATTGAGGAAGTTTTGTTGGGTTTTTCCCTTTAGGGTTTCCCAGGGTAAATTGTTGTGTACATTGTGATTGTGTTTCTTTCAACAATCCTTTTTATGTTTTTATTATGAAAATGTATTAAATGCTAATCAAGTTAAAAATTAAGCTATGTTAGCATAGAAAACTTGACATGGTATCAAAGATAGCCTGAAAATAGAAACTTTCATGAGGTAAATCTCTCTCCTTCTCTGGACAAGGAAATTAGGGTTTTCTGATAAAGTGGAATTTTTGAGTGCAAGTGACATAGAAAATTATGCCCCTCCTAGGTACATATTGTGTCACAAATATTGAACTTTTCTAGTGGGAATATCCTCTGGAAAGTCGAGCCCTAGTTTGGCTTGAAACCAGAAAACCAGAAAACCAGAAACTGCAGTCTAGAATCTTGCAAGTCCATTTTCAAGGGTTAGAATTTGATTCTTTTGAAACTGAGTGTACCATCATACTTGAATCATCAAGCGCATATTTTGGTGGGTACAGTTTTCATTTCTGAGAAATTTTCAAATTTTTTCCATTTTCTGATCTCCGGGACGAGATGTCTCCAAGCACTAAGCTTGATGATAAGTTGGAAGGCATAGAAAACTTCAGTGCTTGAAAATACATAACAGGACTCATTCTAGAAGAGAATGATCTTGAAAAGTTTATTAAGGGAGTTGTGTCGAAGCCCAAGGAATATGAAGCAAAATAAAAGTACAAGAAATATATGATTAGGGCTAAGAGGATCATAGTTGATTCAATTAAGGATCACTTGATTCCTTAAGTATCCTCTAAGGATACACCTATGAAGATGTTTGATTCCCTATTAGGGATGTATGAAGGAAGAAACATCAACCGAAATATGAACTTGAGAGCCCAACTCATAAGTATAAATATGAGAAAGGGTGAATCTATCCATGAATACTTCACAAGGGTCTCTCAATTCAAAGAATAACTAGAAGCAATTGAAGACAAGATTGATTAAATTGAACTAGTAATGAATGATCTCAATGGTCTTACTAGATCACGAGACTCCTTCATCCAGACAATATGTGCAAGGAAGGAAAGCCTAAAATTTGATCCCCTATGGGAAGAATGTGTTCAAGAAGAAGATAGAATAGTGAATTGAGAAGCACTACTTAGAGAAGATGACCATGCTCTAGCTACTCACACTAGAAGAAAAAAAGGAAAGCATCATTTCAAGAAGGAAACTTATAAGGGGTCCTATCCTCCTAATAAGTTTCAAAAGGATAAAAAGGGATATTACAAGCAAAAATACTTATCCTCTTATTAATGTTACCATTTTGACAAGATATGACACATTGCCAGAAATTGTTCGATAAAGAAAGAAGAATTTAAGAGGAAGAATAAAAAAATGCATCATGCTAACTTAGCAGAAGAAGAAGAAGAAGAAGAACCTCCTAAGAAGTTAGCAAAATTAGAAGTTGAAGAATATGTTCTCTTGGAGATGTATCTAGAGGGTGGCATGTATGAACTGTTGATGTATTTGTAACTTTGGAATGTATTCACTTGTATAGTTTATGTATTGTACCCCGATATTTATTACGGGTAGTATCTGTAATGTAATTGAGTCATTTCATGCCCCGATGTTTTGATCGGGATATTCAATAACGTAAATAAGTCATGTAAAGTCATTGAGGTTAACCTTCCATTGTAAGTCAGGGCAATAGTCCCCATAATTGAGTCAAGGTTAACCCTCCTTGTTGATTGGAGGGCAAAGTCCCCACAGTTGTGGGGCACTAGGGTTATTAGACTCTCCTAGAGATGTCGGACCTAGTAAGTAATTGTTAAGTTGGGCTGACTAATTGAAGTGGAAATTAAGTGAAAGAAAGAATATAAATAGAGAGTGAGCCTCTCTATTTATTACACACACACTCACTCATTGGGGTGCATGATTGAGAAAGGAGAATATCTCTCAAGTGATAGAGAGAGAACAAGCTGTTGGAGATCATCTTTATGTTTTCGGGTTTTACTGCTGCCATTGATGCTCATTCTATCTTCGAGGAAGTTGCGAGGTTTTCTCCTTTTTGGTTTCCCTGAGGAAAATTATTTGTGTCTCTTGTCTCTTGTGTTTATTGCTGTGCATGTTATTCTCTTAGATAATATCCTAAGATCATATTGCTTAAATGATAAAAATCTAACATGGTATCAGAGCTAACCTAAGAAGAAGACATTGTGCAGCTGCGAAAGCTAGGGCTTCTTACTTTTTGGGTCTCTCTCCACAATCCATCAGCAAAAGTATGATAGGCTAACTCTCCATTGAAGGGTGCATCTTTCTGTTGAAGTAGAATTTGATTCTGGGCATTTTCAATTTTTGGTGCGGGAAATTAGGTCTTTTTACAGAAGAGGGATTTTTGAGTGAGCCCGCCATAGGATTTATCTCCTCATAAAAATCTAATTTTAGAGACCTGGGTCAAGATTTTTGGTTGGGTGAAACTCCAGGAAAGTCAAACCCTAATTTGACCCCGGGCCGAAAAAACCCTAAATACTAAAACTGATAAGTTTGGGTACATTCGTTGTATATCAGGATTGAAGAAGGCTCAAGGGCTGAAACTTTCATAGGTCGAAGCTAAATTCCTGATGTACACTATTTCCAAGTTTTAGCCTTAGATTCACTATATTCTAGGAGATATGATTCCTCCAAGTTAGGGTTCCAACATCTTCCAGGATTCATCCCTAAATAGGAAACCTAGGGAGAATTGCTATATATCGGGCTACGAAGGTCCAAATGAAATTTATCAAGATGTTCCAGAAAGGGTATGAACTTAATTTCTATGGTACAAGTTTCAGACCTTGAAGATGAAACAATGACACGTGGAAGTCCGTACAACTTCACTATGCTGAACAATCCTAAAACAGGTCACCGTGGGAAAACGCTCATAAGTCCCAATTGGTGAAACCAATTCTGATGAAACCTATGGTGTTGGTACAAGGACAGACGAGGTTACCTTAGTAGAAAATTTTAGACACATAGGAGCAGTAATTTTAGAGATATCGCAGAAACACTATCAGGCATTTCTGTAGAAGAAATTGGTAAACTAGGGCTTCCTGTTCTGGGAGCTTCCCTCCACTATTTTCAGAAAAGGAGTACATTGGACAGCTCACCTTGAAGAGGTATATATTTCTATCCAATCATATCTAAAAGATTCCAAGTTTTTAAAATTAGGGTTTCTCTAACAAACCCTAGATCAGCTAGCTCTAGAACTAGGACAGACACCTCAAATTGGTAAGATCTAATCTTTTGCTATTTACAGTTGAGGTTCTCATTTCAAGATGACTAATCACACCATCTTGATGAAAATCTTGGTGAGGCTGACAACTTCCAAGCATGGAAGTATATGATCTCACTAGTTCTTGAGAGGTTCTACTTCCAGAGGGAGATGAGGATAAAAGCATTACACAAGAAGAACTTGGTCAAGGCCAAGAAGATCATTATTGATTCAATCAAGGATCACCTTATACCATAAGTGTCTTCCCTAAATACACTGAAAGATATGTTTGACTCCTTAACCAAGATATTTGAAGGAAAGAACATAAATCAGAAGATGACTTTGAGAAAATAGTTGAAGAATGTGAAGATCTAGAATGAAGAGACCATACAGTCATACTTTACAAGGGTCTCTCAAATCAAAGAACAACTTGAAGCGATAGAAGAAGAAGTGGAGAATGCAGAAGTTGTGATAACCACTTTGAATGTCCTCCCAGGATCATGGGATTCATTCATTTGAGGAATGTGTGCCAGAAGGAAGTGATTACTTTCAGCAGACTCTGGGAAGAGCACACACAAGAAGAAGCTCGAAACATAATAAGAGAAAATAAGATGGGAGCAACTGAAGATCAAGCTCTCACCATCCAAAGAAGATCCCTCAAGCGATGTTGAATACGAAGGACTCAACTCTTGAAGAACCTCTTATCCATATTAGCATTTGGATAAGAAATGATGTTGTTATGAATGAAGAAGATGATGAAGCTCAAGAAGGAGTCTACCCATGAAACAAATAAAGATAAGTATTCAATTGTCATTTCATGATATTGTTTTGTTATGCACTTGTTTATATTTAGTTGATGTGTATGCATGATAGAATGTTGATAGTATACTACTAATATGCATGTGATGGTTAAGTAGCTCATGGTGCTATACAACTCTCCATTGCTACTTATCTAGAATGAAACCTCTTTGCTGACATATTGGATTAGTGCACAATCTCAATGTTTTCCTGGTAGAGATGGAAGGCATCTAGAAAGTTTCTGTGAGATATGGATGAATGTTGTATTGGCTAAAATAGTTGCATGATCATATATTTATGCATAAGAATTTTGCCATTATGAATATGCCTTATGAAATGTTTCTAACCATACAAATGCATTTGACTTGTAGGAAAAATTGTGTACAATCACCTACAAGAAAAGAAGGACGAGACTTGTTCTGAAGAACAAGTGATGACAGTTCAAGAAATAATCTAAGAATGAAGAATAATATGATGAATGCAGTGACATCATTGATGCAGAACCTTCCAGCTATGAAGAAGTAGCCAAGAAGAAAGGGAAGACCAGTTCAATAAGAATGATGTCTAGGATGCAGTATCAAGACCTGAAGGGAAGTTCATAGTTCCATCATGCAGTAGATGGAAACATCGTGGGATACAAGCAAAGATTCATGGCACGAGGCATAGACTATGAAGAGACATTTGCAGCCACTAGAAATGAACATGACAGGCATACTCATGTGTGCAATTTAAAGAAGGCCTTGTACGAGCTTACAAGACACCCATGGGATAACACATACATGAGGAGCTTGATGAAGATCTTAACCTTTGCTACAAGGTTGAAGATGAAAGCCTATAGAGGATGACAAGCTCACAGATGGGTGCGATAATAAATTTTGAAAAAGTTCAAGATAGAGGATCTTGGTATCCAGTGACCCTAGATGTATACGTAGAATATTAGTAGCAGAGGAAGCTACTTTTCACTCCAGTACATAATGTTTCAATGCATAGAGTATGAAAAACAGAGGGAGAATGGTGCTCCACTTCAAAGGGAGTGACTGCATAAGATCCTGAGGCTCGACATGATACAAAAATATGGACTGTAAGGCCATGACCACACCTATGGCATCAAACATGAAGCTATTGATTTAATGCCACAATGTATCATCAGATTATGTACTTGACGAGTATGAGACCATATATTTGCTTTGTTGTGAACACATTGAGACACGATGGTTGCAAAGAATCTAATGAGGTACTTGAAGGGTACAGTTGAGTATGGGCTCAAGTATGAGGCGAATCAGAACATTCACCTAGAGGTTTATGTGGATTCGGATTGGACATGCAGTGCCATTGATAGGAAGAGCACTTCTTGGTGTAGAAGGAAGCAATCCTGCGTGGCACTGAGTATAGCTGAGGCAAAAGATTTTTCCACTTGCTATTTGGGAGGTAGTATGTTTCCTTTGAAAACTACTATTTGATTTGGTTGATTTGACTTGCATTTTTTGTATGATGCAGAGAGGAACAGTGATCCAGATCGAGATCTCTTGAAAGAGGGAGTTCTAGCATAGTCAGTGAGACAGGTTGTCTGAGCATAAATCCTGGCAAAGCTCGTAGGTTTCTCAGATGTAATCAATCCTATAGGTTGTCCTCAGATGTAATCAGTCCTGGCAAAGCTTGCACGTTATTTTTGGATGTAATCAGCCCTGATGTGACTCTATGCTATAAATGGCCAGAGTGAAGTTTGATTAGTTCAGGGAGAAGCTTGGTGTTCTCCAGATTGAAGTTCCTTCCAAGGGGAAGTGATGAGTCCGTGAGCCCTTCTGACATGGTGAGAGGATTGGTTCCTTCCATGGTCAAATGTAAGTGTTGTGGCCCTTCTAACATGGTGGAAGCCTGAGCTTCACATGGTCATATTTAAGTGCAGAGATGATTTGATGTGATTGTGGGTTATGTTACCACATGATCAGTGCAGAGATATTCTGATGTAATTGTGGGTTGTGTTACCACATGATTAGTACATAGCCATTCTGATGTGATTGAGGGATGTGTTCCTACATGATCAAATATAAGTGTTGAAGGCCATTCTCTGGGAGAATGGAGGCACCTGGTCAGTTACCAAGAATAATCAGCTTAGTGCTGAGAGGCCATTCTCTGGGAGAATGGAGGCACCTATTCAGTTACCAGGAATACTCAGCTTAGTGCTGAGAGGCCATTCTCTAGGAGAATGGAGGCACTTGTTCTGTTACCAGGAATACTCAGCTTAGTGCTGAGAGGCCATTCTTTGGGAGAATGGAGGCACCCAGTCAGTTACCAGGAATACTCAGCTTAGTGCTAAGAGGCCATTATCTGGGAGAATGGAGGCACCTGGTCAGTTACTAGGAATACTCAGCCTAGAGCTGAGAGCCCTTCTGACATGATGAGATCAGATGTAAGTGCAGAGCCCTTCCATGGATGGTAGTAGTTGTGTCCTACCATGCCACTAGTTGTAAGTGTTGGGCCCTTCCACAGATGATAGTAGGTGTGTCCTATAATGCTGATGGGTGTTGGGCCTTTTCATAGATGATAGTAGGTGTGTCCTATCATGCTGGTGAATGTAAGTGTTGGGCCTTTCTAACATGGTTCTTGGATGTGTTCCTCCCATGGTCGGATGTAAGTGTTGGGCATTTCTGACATGGTGGTGGATGTGTTCCTCTCATGGTCAGATATGAGTTTTGGGCAGGCCTTTCTGACATGGTTCTTGGATGTGTTCCTCCCATGGTAAGATGTAAGTGCTTGGTGGGCCTTTTTGACATGGTTCATTCCATGGTAAGATATAAGTGCTGAAGAAGATGAAGACCTACATGGAGGCTAGGCCTACAACTAGCATGAAAAAGGGCTGGATCTATATAACTTCCTGTGATGAGAATAATGAAGAGATAGCACCATTTGATTGAGATAGTAGAAGTAGTGATGTTGATGATGATCTAGTGATGATCCAGACTTGATGATGATCCAGTGATGATCCACTTGATGAAGATGACTTGACGATGAAGATGACTTGAAGATGAAGATGAAGATGACTTAAAGATGAATATGACTTGATGATGATCTAGATGATACAGAGAAGAAGAATTGTGCTAATAAATTGTGTCGAGAGAATAGCTTCCTAGTTAAGAGGGAGTGCTGATGTATTTGTAACTTCATAATGTATTCACTTGTATATTTTATGTATTGTACCCCGATGTTTATTCTGGGAAGTATCTATAATTTAATTGAGTCATGTCATGCCCTGATGTTTCAATCAGGAGATTCAATAATGTAAACAAGTCATGTAAAGTCATTGAGGTTAACCCTCCATTGTAAGTCGGGGAAATAGTCCCCACAATTGAGTCAAGGATAACCCTCCTTGTTGATTGGAGGGAAAAGTCCCCACAATTGTGGGGCACTAGGGTTATTAGACTCTCCTAGAGATGTCGGCCCTAGTAAGTAATTTTTAAGTGGGGTTGACTTATTGAAGTGGACATTAAGTGAACGAAAGAATATAAATAGAGAGTGAGACTCTCTATTTATTACACACACACTCACTCACTGGGGCGCATGAATGAGAAAGGATAATCTCTCTCAATTGAGAAAGGATAAAACAAGTTGTTGGAGATCATCTTTATTTTTTTGGGTTTTACTGTTGCCATTGGTGCTCATTCTATCTCTGAGGAAGTTGCGGGGTTATCTCCTTTATGGTTTCCCGGAGGAAAATTATTTGTGTCTCTTGTCTCTTGTGTTTATTGCTGTGCATTTTATTCTCTTAGATAAGATCCTAAGATCATATTGCTTAAATTATAAAAATATAACATGAACTGAGAGGTCACTCAGAAGCAGCCGTGATCCATGATCAATATCTTCCTATGCACTTATGGGATGAAGCAGCAAGGACACCAGTATATGTCCATAATAGAATATCCCATACTACACTTGGATTAAAATCCCTTGAAGAAATGTTCATAGGAAGGAAACCAGAGGTAAGTCACCTCAAGATATTTGGTTGTCCGATGTTTGTTCATATACCAAAAGAGAAAAGAACCAAGTTGGATCCTTCTATAAAGAAAGGAAGATTTGTTGGGTACTGCGAGGTCTCCAAGGTCTTAATAATCTATATACTAGGTTACCATCTTATGGAAATTAGCAGGGATGTAACTTTTGATGAAGATGCATCTCTCAAGAAGTCACAAAAGTGTCAACCTGAATAAACATATGAAGAAGTTGTAGCTCCCAGAGCTACAGAACCAATGAAAGAAGTTGCACCTTCTCATGATGATGAGATTCCAAAAGAACATGATATGTTGGATCCCCAAGAACCTCCCACAGCAATATCTCCCACAAGAGAAAGTCAAGTTGGGCCCCTGAGATTATTCAAGAAGCAGAAAGGTATGGTGCTCCAAAAAGATCTAGAAGGAAGAGCAAGAAACCAAAGTCATTTCCTGGTTATGTGGCTTTGATGTGTGATCTTGTAGAAAAATAACCTACTTGTTTTGAGGTAGTTGTTCAAAATAAATAATGGGTAGAAGTTATGAAGAAAGAATACCAATCCATAATGAATAATGATGTATGGGAAATAGTTCCCAAGCCAGAAGGAAAAAGTGTGGTTTATTCCAAATGGATCTACAAGATAAAACATACAACTAATGGAAGTATTGAGAAGTACAAAGCCACATTTGTGGCCCATGGATTCTCTCAAAAGGAAGGAATCGATTATGAAGCCTACATTTTCTCTTGTAGCAAGGTACACTTCTATGAGAACCACATGGAATTAGTAGCCATGACATTATGGAAGTTACACCATATGGATGTGAAAATAACCTTCCTAAATGGTGTTATTGAAGAAGATGTGTACATAGAAAAACTACAAGGTTTTGAAGTCAAAGAAAAAATAACACATGTATTTAAATTGAAGAAGGCTCTGTATGGGTTAAAACAAGCTCCAAGAGCTTGGTATGGAAGAATCGATAGTTTTCTGACGAGCTTGGGCTTTACCAAAAGTAGAACTAATCCTAACCTTTACTTCAAGGTTATGGATAATGAACTGGTCATATTATTCTTCTATATGGATGACTTATTACTGACAGGTATTGAGAAGCAAATATTAGAGTGTAAGAAGAAGCTCATTGTAGAATTTGAAATGAAATACCTTGGCTTGATGCATTATTTTCTATGTCTTGAAGTATGACAGAGCCCAGAAGGAATCTTCCTTAACCAAGGGAAATATTGTTATCATGTAAAATGACACTTCTCCATCCGAGTACTGACACCCAATGTGTCGGAACACAAAAGAACAAATTGGATTGAAGTAGCCAAAACACTATAGATAGGCATGACCTTTGATACATCATCACCTTACCACCTGAATATATTTTTGTTTGGACATTAGGGTTGAATGCATGACTATTTGCATAGTAACCCACGTATCACACACAAGTATGTGCATTGCAACTCGCGTATCCATTGCACCCACAAGTTTCCTTAAAGAAAGGTGTGTATCATACACGACTTGCCTATATCAATAGTCGTGTATGCCTTAATTTGAAGTTAAAAATATAAAACACGATTAGTCGAGGACAATTAAGCCCTTAATCATAGCTATCTCAACTTCCTCAACCATATCAACCTTCGGAGCCTCTCTCTTTCCTCGCGTATAAATATAGGGTAGGGGTTGAGGCTAATCAATCATATTTGATAGAGAAAATTTATGCTGGTGGTATGCCTTTAGACATCTTGGAGCAGCAGAACTCAATGTCCTTGGTTTGCAGAGGAGTCCTTGTCTCAGAAGTTGGGATGTAATCTCATCTCATTTTTTTATCAATAAAGAAAGATCTTCTTCCAATATTGTGTATTGTGCACTCTTGTATATTGTGATTTATGAATTATATTATTATGAATATGATATTTCATTAACCATTGATATAATATATAAGATATTGCAGGAAGATCTTGTTCTTTGCAGGTGATTGGAGATACCCTAGAAGTTGTGGAAGTAACTTGAAGAGGAGAAGAAAATCTAGGATCAACCGTCATAAACAAGGTATGCCCAGTTTTCTTCATATTCGTGTTTCAATTTAAAAAATGTTGGATTGTCTTCAAGGTAGTTAGTAATTTGGTAACCCCAGAGACCCTAGGTTATAAGGGTGTGTTTTCTTGAACAACAAAACTGGCGACTCCGCTGGGGAGTCCATACTATTGGGGGTCCTCTCTGTAGGATTCCTTACTAGTCTTTGCTCTTTTTTATTCTGGGTGTGATTTGTTCTATTTTTCCTTTGACTTTCAGTTTTACATGTTTAGGGCCTGCCTGTCAGTACTTTTTTTTTTATTTTAAAATTGGTAGCATACCCAGGTTGTCTTGTTGAAATTCGCGTATTACTCTTTGTATACACAGGTTTCCTTTTGGACAATCGTGTATCATTCATGGGTTGTCTTTACAACAATCATGTATTCCTGTAGCTTTCTCTGAGTTCATAGGGTTCTTTCTTGTCCCTGTTTTTGTGTCCTCTCAGATGCTTGTGGAAGGAATTTTTTATGACATGATACTATAAGTCTCAGGTCTATACATTTCACAGTTTACTGGATTTGTTAACTCCATGAGTGCTTTTGTGTTTGACTTTCTTCATTGGTGAATGGTTAGGTCCTCCTACTTGGCTCAGGTCTGAGTGCTTGTGTTTGTTAGGTCATTGATTAGTCCTTGGAAACATTGTAAGCTTTGTATTGTTGTTTGTGGTCTGAGTAAGTCATTCTTTCCTTTTTGGATCTATTAGTCTTTGATTGGATAGTTCTGCCAAGTCTTGGTTTTGTACATTTTCTCCCTATTTGGGTGAAGTGTCTTATTATAGGATCTGTTTGCATCATTCGATGCTATATGTTAAGATTGTTCAAACCAGGGATGATTTTAAGGAACCATACTTATTTAAAGTGTATAAATGTTGGCGAATATTACCAATTCTTAAAACGCCAACTATAAAATGATTGGTGATATTTTTCAAAAAGTATTTTAATTTCCAAGGATTTTATATCGTTTATATAATAATTTGGTGATTTTTAGGGTGAAAAAAGTTTACCCCATCAAAATTGGGCGAAACAGGGCTTCAAAAAATGCAAAATGGCGAATGTTTTTTGGGGAAAAAACATGGAAAAATAGCCCACTGGGCTAAAATTCGCCCCTAAAATTATCCCTAGTTCAAACTTAATCAAGTTTGCATTTAGTTGCATTATAATTTTTGAAATTTTTTTTGAAAAGAAAAGACAAAAATAAATTGTTTTTCTTATATAATTTTGCATTAGGTTGCATCTAGTGTTCTTTTCGTTATTTTTCAAGAAAAAAAATCAATTTTTTTAAGTCTTGTAGTTTCTCATGCTTTGTTTTAAAAATTCGTTAGCTTTCATTTTACAAGAAAAGAAAAGAAAAGAAAAGTCAGTGATATTGTAGTTGCATTTTCTTTGAAAATCTATTTTTTACATCATTTTTCTTTATTTTGCTGAGTCTATAACACCATACAGTTTCATCCCGCTACCTCTGAATAAAAAACAACCAATTAAAAAGAACGATTAATTAAAATTTTACTAGTAAGTTTCTTTTTTTGGGCTCATACACCAACTAGTTCAGACTAGGCTTGTGGACTAGGGATTTTTAACTATCCATAAGTATTTGAATTCAGACGTAGTTGGCCTTTCACTAGGTAAATCCTCCTCTACACGAGACCATCTGGAAAGCTCCTCTTACACAGGAGTTAAGCATGAGGTCGCGTGAGAACCTGGATTGAGGATATAACCCTATGATTCCTTGTTCGAGCGTAGATAAGGATTTTTATGCATTTGGGGATCTTGTCAATACCACCTCTTGGGCCCCATGCGGTGCCGATGTTGATGGGGTTTCGGGATTTGCTACCCTGCCCATGCATAAGGATCGGGATTGCAACTATTCCACCAGAATCTCAGTGTAGTTGTGGTATCCTTTAGTCTCTTAACAGTAGGGATCATACACAAGTAATATCAAAAGGCTATTTATGGTTTACCTTGGACGGACTTGGAAGGCAACCCTGGTAGACAGTTTTGGAGGGCGGTTGGGTGATTCCTCCACTTGCACCAAAGAACATCTTCATGGGACACCAAGTAACCATCTATCAGTTCTTC
This sequence comes from Pseudotsuga menziesii, assembly GCA_001517045.1. Lineage (NCBI taxonomy): Eukaryota > Viridiplantae > Streptophyta > Pinopsida > Pinales > Pinaceae > Pseudotsuga > Pseudotsuga menziesii. The sequence continues at coordinate 72,705 of LPNX010881926.1, forward strand.
ACTGGTTGGACTTGGTCCCTAATCATCCTATCCTTTCCTTTGGAAGGCATATCTTATATATTTTGTGTCTGTGTTTACTTTAGGAAAATTTTAGTGAGGTTATTTGGTTTGTCTGTGTTTAGTTGGCCTTTTGGTGTGTCTAAGTCAATTTTTTAGATTTGGAGGACCAAACTCTCTGTAGGTCAAGAAGGTTGCAAAACCTTCCTCCATCTGATACAGTGGAGCATCCACCACCTCCTCAAAGGAGGAGACTAGATATTGGCGGTACATTTGAACTAGTACAAGTTAGAGAAGTTCCAGGTGAACTGAAACTTAGGACTAATCAAGAAGAAACAACTGCAATAGATATTGAAGAATTGCAGGCTGACGAGTTTGCAAGGAATTTTAACCCACCTCTGACTGAATTAAACGATCCTGTGATCATCTAAGTTCTCCATTTTATTTCACATATGATTGGTGTTCCTGTGAGCAGAGTTATGGCTAGCTCTGGAGAGGGTATTTCTACCCCCACTTCAGCCATGTTGGCTGGAGGAGTGCCACCTCCCCCAGTTGGTACTTCAATACCAAGTGCAGCTATTGCACCTTTGTCACCAAGTAGTCGAGTGGTCCAACCACCGGCTTCCTCCAATGTAGTAGATCCTTCTAATGGGGTGGTCACTGGGATTCCAATTGCACCTTTTGCTTCCCCCTCTTTCATGCATACTGCTGAGAGTGGTCCAAGTGGATCCTCCTCATTTGTTCAGGGTTTCCCGTTGAATGGGGGGCACATTCCCCCATCTACTCCTTATGTAGGTCCTACAACTGCATATGTGGGAATGCAGTTTGGAAACACAAACGATGTTGTCCAAGGTTTCCAGACACTGGTTTTGACACCTTTCACGAGATCTCCCTTTTCAATTTTTAGCGGAGGGATACCTGCTCCTGTCTTTCAGACTGCAATTTCATCTGGATCGGCTCAAACCACTTATAATTCACCACACACAAGTAACCACTAGATTATAGGTGGAATCCTTTTCAAAGTAGTCTGACTAATTCACAACTAGGGGCTGGGGGAAACTCCACAATTTCATTCACGAACTAGGGGACAGGTCCTTCTACATCCTGGATTCATGCTTTTCAAGCTCTGGTTAGGCCTAAACTTCCATTCCTTGTAACTTTAAACTTGCCAGAATTGTCCAAGTTGATGAATGACCCAGTGGGACATAGTGCCATGTGGCCACCTGTTCCTAGCAAGTTACCTTTAGACATTCTCAAGTTTGATGGAAAAGCTTGCAAAGATACAGGTGCCCATATAACCACTTTTCACCTATGGTGCTCTTCAAACTCGTTGAACGATGATACCTTTCGTTTGAGGCTTTTCTAGAGAACCTTGAATATTGTTGCAACAAAATGGTATATTGAACTTCCCTCTGCTGTGTATGACAGATTTTTGGACTTAGCAACTTTGTTTCTTAATCACTTCCAGCTTCATGTCTGGTATGATGCAGGCACATATTTGTTGTTGAATTTTCGGCAAAAAAATCCACGCATATCTTGTATCACATCCAATAGTGGTGAAGAAGGAAAAGGCTTGTCAAAGCCACCATACCTCCCGATTTATTATTAGAGTGGTTCTTAAAATATTTACTGCCTTACATATCTAAGTATGTATCCACTTCGGAAATAACCAAAGAAGAAGAGGATATCCTCAGGACCCAACAGTTAGATTTGATTTATGCTCAGTCAGGGATATTGTATGAGATTATACCTGAGGCACCGAGGTCTACCAATAGTGCCGAGAAACCCAAGCCTAGACCCCATGTTGATGGTATGGTTGATTCAGTTAATTCTCCCACTGTAGAGTCATTGGATAAGCAAATACATGACTTGTCAATGAAGCAATATGTAGCAGAGGCAGCAAAGGATACTTCCCCCTCATCTCAAACTGCAACTGTGTTTGCACAATCTTCTTAGAAGGGAAATCAACATCCAGATGGGAAAAAGATGAAAGGGAAGAAGGGTGAGGGTAATCAAAACAAGCCGAAAACCATGAATAATGTTGATGGGAGCAAGAAAGATAAGAAGAAAGTGAAGTTTCCTTGTAATTTGTGCTAGGGAGACCACCTAACTCATCAATTCCCTCTCATAGATCAAGCTCAGAAGTTGCTTAAAAATCAACAACCGGTTGTCCTGAAGGATCCATTTCCCCAAGGACATAATGCAGCTTTTGTTTCTAATGTAGCTGGGGGCACTTCCAGTGCTCCCCCTTATTAGACCTATATAAATATGGTATGATCTAGTGCCTCACTTCATAAAAGTAATAAAAAATATGAATTGGAGGCTCCTGAGAAGGGTAAGTCTGTTGTTGAAACCTCTAACCCTCTCACGATCGAGAAACCTTCTAATACAATGCCTAAGATACCGAAAGGTGTCTTTAAAAAATAATTTCACAATCCTAACTCTAGGGTTGCTTCTAACTACTCTGTGGTAGAATATTTGGCCCAAACTCCATGTGAAATGTTAGCATTGGAAGTGTTACATATTTTTCATGTTCAGTGGGATGCCCTCTTAGCAGCTTTAGGCAACATGGATTTGTCGAGCCTGTTGGCGAAGTTTAATCTGTCAAATGTTAATATTCGCTTTCTGTATCATGCAGCTTTGTCAGTAGATGTTTTCCATGGTGGAAAAACCATTGGACGTACAGTTGTTGAAAAAGGTGCTTCCACCTGTGTAATGTCAATTTCTTGTTGGAAGGCTTTAGGTTCCCCAAATCTAGTTTCGTCAAACACCTTACTTATTGCTTTCATCGGAAGTTCTTTCCATCTGCATGGTATCTGTTATCACATATATAGTAGTCAGGCTACCATATTATATTCTTTAGATACAATACATTTTTTAGCCAGATATCTTACATATGAGATGCTGAGATGAGCAGTTTTGATGAATCATTATTTTATTAGTGGACTAATATACTCTCCCATGTCAGGACTGAGTCTCAGGACACTCAAATTCGAGGACTGATGTAGTCATTTAGTCATTTGCAGAGCAGTTAGTGATGCCCATATTTGTATCAATTTTTCTCATTAGACAGATGATGGTTCAGATGGATTATTCGCATGGTTATGACTCATCCACTACTACATTTCAATCCAAAATCCGACGGTTTTTTCCGATGGCGCGTGGATTTTTTCTTTTAACCGTACCAAAAATCAGAAAGATAATTTTTTTTTTTGAAATGGTGGGCATAAGCATTGCTTAAGCGACGGCTAGGCTTATAAGCATTGCTTAAGCGATGGCTATCCTCCTAAGCGTCGCTTAAGCGACGGCGCTTAAATTGCTCAATCATTTAATAAAATACATTTAATTGGTTAATTATTTAAAATGGAAAGCGTCGTCGCTTATCCAACGCGTCGGTTCATTTTCCTACACACACTCATATAAATAGATGTACGCCTAGGTTCATTATCTCACACACTGAGTCTCGCACTTATCTCTTGGGCAAGAAGTGCGAAATTCCTAAGGGTTTTTTTTTGACGTTGCTCTTTTGTGGGGATCTTACCACTTGGTATTGGATTTTGGCGTTGCTCTTTTGTGGGGATCTTCCCACTTGGTCTTGGTCGATTTTGGCCTTGCTCTTTTGTGGGGATCTTCCCACTTGGTCTTGGATTTTGGCGTTGCTCTTTTGTGGGGATCTTCCCACTTGGTCTTGGATTTTGGCGTTG
>LPNX010881933.1:2773-21852 GCA_001517045.1 Pseudotsuga menziesii
GAATCCCACTCAAAAGCCTCCAAAAGGCCTAAAATGCCTCTAAAAGGCCACAAAACCATCTAAAAAGCCTCCAAAAGGCCTAAAATGCCTCCAAAAGGCCAAAAAACCCCTTTTTTCTCCAAAAATAGCCAAAATTCCTCTAAAAATAGCAAAAAATCCCCAAAAGGGAAGAAAAGGAATAAAAATAATGAGGAAAAAGGAGGAAAACCCTAAAACAGCAAAAACCCTAAACAAGCTTCCCTAAACCACATGGTTTCCCAAAACCATGGGCAAGCACTCCACCACTAAAAAACTATAAATAAGTGATCGAGACCCCTCATTTAACATCCACAGTCATAAGCACCCTTACTCTGCCGAAACATCTCGTGAAACCCTAGCTTACCATCAAGCTATTTTCACCATTGAGACCCCTTTTGGCCTATTTTCCACCATCGGAGAAGGAGAAGGAGCAGCTCGGAGCTCGGAGCCACCGACATCGGATCAGCGCAACGGACTCCACCAACCTCCTCATCGGAGGTAATATCAATACAATCCATATTACACATATCTTTATTGTTTTTTACTGCATTTATTTACTGTTATTTACTTTCCACCGTTTTAGTTTAGTTTTCATTTCAGTTTATTTCTTTTTACATCATTGAACTGCTACTAAGGAATCCATATTCCTTAGTAGGTTCTCATCAGCACAAGCTAGGGTGAAAACCCTAGCTACATAGGACGGGGGAGTCCTAGCAGCCGAGACAAACCATGTGGAGAGACTCCATGGTTTAGAGGTCTAGAATAGACCAAAGACACTAAGTGTCATGACCAAGAGAGATTGGTCCAGCATTCACGGTGAAGTGAAAGAGGCTGAGAGCATGAAAATCCACTGCGATGGCGAGGGTTCCAGGATGGAACAAAACAAAGAGGGGAAACACTCTTACTGCTCTCTCTCTTGCCTTTTGATTATATATAGATATATGTTTATGCATTGTGAAAAAAAAGGATTGTTGAATGCATGTATGATTGAGAATGAAATGTGTGTATTTGCTTAAAGTAAATTGTGAATGCTGGAATAGTTAATTCCCTACCTAGGAATGGACATGAAGGAGCTCATGTGCCTGTTGGGGAAGGCATGAAAAATATGAAAGCCTCATTGATGATACTTGGACTGTCATGCCAAATTGGGTAATTAACTAACTGATTTTAATGCCTATATTATGCTTGGTCTGATAGAATTTCAATGGTGCATTGCACAGGTGGGAAAAGTAAAACCAGGTGGTGCACATTGAACATGGCAGCAGATCAAAAGTTGTTGGACTTGGCTGGAAGTCTCCTTCAAGTGATTGCCAAGACCCAAGAGAATCTTGGGGAGATGCTCAGGATACAGAAAAGGCAGAGTGAAATGAACCACCAGATTTTGCAAGACTCTATCGGTTTGCAAAGGGAGGTGAAAAGCCTTCTGGGAGAAATCAGAAAAGGAAAGGAAGGTAGATCAGCGATGGGACATTCGTCCAAGCGACCTGATAGGAAACGGTCCAGGCATGAAGACTCAAAGGAAATTGAGCAGGTAATGATGAAGCAGCCAGTGAGATGCTGGAGATGCGGAGGACATCATTTACATCGGGACTGCCCAATGAGGGAACATGATGAAGGCAATAGCCGCAAAGTTCCTAAACTTCGGGATCAGCAAGAAGCTGAGAACCAGCAGGAAAAGTCCATGGAAGCCGAGAGGCTTGGTCATGAACGTTCAAAGTAGATGATTGAACGTGGTATAGATCTGCAATTTTGAAATTTTGATGTGCAACTGTATATGTATTGTATATATGTAATGGAACACCGAGGACGGTGTTATTCCAAGGGGGAGGGTAATCTCATGTCCCCGGTTTTGACCCCGTTTGCATGATGTATATATCATAATTAATCGTGGTGAGGAGCTCAAGGAAAAATCCCCACCATCGATTTGGTTGTGTATGTTCGGCAATGGGGATATTTGCCAATGGTTTGTCGTGCTATCCGGCACATTATAATTTGACATCATGTAATTACGCACATCAATTAAACTAAAACCACAACCAGCTACGGAAGTGCAACGTTGAATGAAAAGGGCATGGTTCCAAAGGATAATGGGTGGGGGGATGTCAAACCTTGGTTAAGGGAAAAAAAACCCATGTTTTATTGCCCATGTGTTTTGCCACCTTGTTTATTTGTCACCCTTTTTCCTCATCCAACCTTGTCAACCTCTTTAATGCTTCAGTTGGTGGTTGGGGCAGTTATTGCTGAAGTGGTGGTGGTTGTGGTAGGCTGTCAGCCTTACCCATTTTCCCACTCCACCCATGTCTGTCCATTCCTCTCCCTCACGCACTCTTCCTTGGTCAGTTTTTTTACACTCTCACCACGATTTTGGCTATTTGGTTCCTCACGCACAGGCTCTGGGCGTTTTTAGTCTCACGCAGACATTTTCTGGGGCTCCACAAGTTGCTGAAGCACCCACGCACTGTAATTCACGTCCTTGCTGTTGTTTTTTTCATCCACGGGCAAAATCGGAGTTGTTTTCTCCTCACGCAGGGCCTCTACTGCTAGAATCCTCACGCAGAAAATTGGGTATGTCTTTCCCGTGCATTTTTCTGTTGGGTGCGAGTTTTTCCTCTCGCACAAGATGTTTGGGTCGTTTTTCCCATGTCGTGAGCCATGCTCGCTATTTGTGTTCGGGGCTGTTGTCTTCCCCATGAATTTTTTCGGCTGTGGGTTCCAATTTCGTTTTGGAACACTGTGGATTGCTAATTCGTGGGTTGAATTTCCCTTGTCTGTCCACGCTGGGAGTTGTTTTTCTCCTTTGTTGGGACTGTGTGATGTTTCCCAACCATTCTATTGAGTAATTGTGTGTGCTGTTGGTTGAATTTCCCTCTTTTGGGACTGTGGACTGTTGTTATCCTTCATGGTGTGTTGTGGCTGCTGATATACCCTGGTTTGGGTGCTGTTGTTGAGTTGTTTTGGCCACGTTAGGGCCAAAACATACTCTGAGTTGCCTTACAGGCTGGAGCTGTGTCTCACCTTTCGTTTGGGACTGTCATCGGTCATTTTGCTTATTCATAGGGATGTGAAGGGTTTGTTTTGTTGCTGGTATGCAGTGGTTAGTCCCTTGGACTGTGCTGGCTTGGCTTGTTTGTTGACAGCCTGTGAAACCCAGCTGTGATTGGTTTGATGTTTATGTCCCCCTGGTTATGTATAATCCTGCAATTGACCCTTATTCCGGAGGAATCATGCCCAGCTCGGGGGTGGCAGCGTTGCTGAGAGATTGATGAGCAAGATGGCCTATGGTTGGTTGGAACGTTGCAGCGACGTAGCTGGTTGCGGTTGAATTCTTCACCAACAGATAAGCCTGCTGTCTATATTTCATCTCTGCAATTATATATTGATGTCAATTGATGAATTGTAATGAACATGTGGAATGCTGGTTATGAATATGGTTGCTTCCACTGAATGTTGATTTATTATGCATCTGTGTGTGCCTATAAGTTTTAATTCCAGCATTGTTTTCTTTTAATTATGTTCATGGGCTGTTTGCCCTGCTGTGTTTGATGCGTTCATCGCGTCCTCTTCGCTGGTTGAGGGCTGGGGACGTGACATGAAAGTAAAACATGGATACATCTTTACCATTCAGCAGAAACAAAACCATACATTCAAGCATTCGGCATGTTCATTGTAACTCATTAAATAGTAAATACCATTGCAGAGATGGAATATACAAGATAAACAAGGGTACTTATCTTATACTAAGCTTGTCTCGCAACCAGCTACGTCGCTGCAACGTTCCACCCAACCATAGGCTAGTGTGCTCATCAATCTCTCAGCAACACTGCCACCCTCGAGCTGGGCATGATTCCACAAGGATGAAGGGGAATCCAACCAAATCACATGTAACCAAAGGTACACAATATCGAAGCGAACACAGTGGGTTTAACAGGCTATTCAGGGAACTGGGAAAACTGGATGCTAAGCTAGTGGGCTCACGGAGGAGCTATGGACACTTGCACCACTAGGGTTTATCAAGCTCTCTCAGGTTCCATTTCCACTTCAAAACATTCCAAGACCAACAACCACAAAATACACAATAGTTCACAAGTTTTGGGATTTGAGGGAAAACCACCTTAACCAAATTGGGTATGGCAATTGGATAGCATAGCTTCTGCTAAGCAACTTGATTCCCAGAGTCATTTATGGCACTAACATGGCCAAAATGAATCAACAACAACTCTCAGTGAACCAAAATACGTGCAGAATACAACCATGACCTCTCAACCTGCATGGAGGAAAGAACACAACCTCCCTCATGAAGGTTGTTATACACAGACCAAAACGATGCCCCCCAAAGAATAGAGCCAGGTGTGAAGGAAAACATAACAGCTCCCATGTGAGGATGGAATGCGGGTCTTATTCTATTGCATGAGGGAAAAGGAAGGACATCTCCTCTGGGCTTGCGTGCGGTCAGGAGCTGACAGCCCTGCCAGACTTTCAATGTCCATGCATATGTCTTCCTAAGGCAATAACTACCCCCAACCAACTCCTGTTGAATTAATTTGGTTGGTAGATGAGACAAGGGGGAAAAGGGTGAGTAAGACAAAAAGGATGGCTGACATCTAGATGGTTCACCTTTTGACACTTGGCTATTCCCCAATGTCTCCCATGGGGTAGACAATTCTCCCCATTAACCTTAGGAAATCATGCCCTTTTCATTATCGTTGCATCGACATAGCTGGTTGTAGGTTTTTGATTAATTTTGCATACACACATGATGTCCAACATTTTAACATGCATGGATAGCAAAAAATACCATTGGCATCACTTCCAATCGCCGAAACACAAAACGCTAATTCATGGTGGGGCCTTTTCCTTTAACTCCACACCATGATTAATTACAATATTACATCATATTCCTTTTAATGCAACCAGGGTCAAAACCGTGGTATTACAGTGCCTCCTTTGGATTCCACAGAAGGAGAAAGATATACATAGATAGTTAAGGATGGTATCAATATAATTGTGATAGAGAATATATACAACATCACTGTAAGGAAAGAATATTACATAAATCCCATTGTGGATGGAGAGATCAGTCGGCACAATGTGTGTTCTTTTGACATAGAATCGCAAGATACATTGGATTATTGGAAAAAAATAGCTCTATGAAGTGTCCACAAGGAGATGCACATGCATTACAAATTCTTTGTGTTGGATTAGGTTTTAGCTATACAACCCACTAGTGTTCGATGGAATAGAGAAAGTGGATACTCTCCACAAATAGATGCAAGCTCGAGTCCTAGAGGAAAAGAGAGTGAAAGCAATGGATGTTGTAAGGCATGTCTGCACATTGATGGAGGACACATAGAGATGATTTGAATAGATGGGAAGATGTTTAGACATGTATCAAGGTGAGGTTTCAACCTTTTATAGACCTGGATATTCTCAACATATTCAAAGGAACTGACAAGCCAATATAACACATTCATTTCTTTCAACAGTGATGGGAAATGAAGAGTGTATCATGTAGTCAATTGGTACACTAATTCTACCACACAATGGATGTTGTACCACATAGTTGGCATGCTAAAAAATAAAGAAGAAGGCCGAACAAGAAATTGGAGAAGGTGTTTACTGAATTTACTACCACATTTCTGTTTAGTACCATTGATCCTATCCAGGAAAAATTTCTCCATCAAATGAAGAAATTTATCTTTGGAGAAAGACCAAAACACCATATGACACAAAATACAGTTTGCACTTATCACTAAGACTTGGAATGGCTGAAAAACCATTTATATTTTTTGAAATTTGATGGCAAGGAGACTGATGAAGAAGAGTATCCATGCAATGTGAAGATAAGGGAGACTACAGTAGAATGAGTGGTGCAAGATGAGCCATCCACTAGTGCTATGCCAGAGTTCAGATATCCCTTCACGATAGAGAAATATAACATTGGAACAGAGGAAGAGCCTAATATGTCCATCATAGTGACTACGAGGATCAATAGATAGTTACCCAGATAGTTGATCTATTGAAGGAGTGTGGAGATAATTTTCCACACAACTTCTCAAAGATGAAAGGGATTGTAGGAGCTCTCAGAGAAATGAAGATCTAGCTAAAGGAGGGAGAAACATAAATAAATAGGAGACCCTATATATTGAACCCCCACTATAAAGAAAAAAGTGTGCAATGAACTCAACTGCATGTTAGATGCATGGATCATATTTCTAGTTGAGGAATCAGAATGGGTTATCCTGATGGTGGTTCAGGACAAGAAGGCCATAAAAATTCAAATATGTGTGAATCTACACAACTTAAATGAAACATGTATACATTACCCAATCCCTACACCATTCATATATCATGTGTTAGAGAATGTAGGGGGATAAGAATCATATTCGTTCACTGGTGGATTCTCTGGATAGCATCAGGAGCGTATAACAGAGGAGGATCAGAAAAAACTACTTCTGTGATAGAGTGGGGATCCTTTTCCTGTAATGTGATACCCTTTGGGTTGAAGAATGTGCCAGCCATATTTTATAGGACAGTTGTGGATTCATTTATGGAATTCATGCATATTTGTTTAGAAGTATACCTAGACGACTGGGAAAATTTCAGTTTGGTGAAGGATCATTTGCAAGTGCTAAGAATTGTGTTGGACCATTATAGGAAAATGACTATCTTTTTTATTTTGAAGAAGTGCATTTTTTCACCCTGTTTGGAGTTCTGTTGGGGCATGTTGTGTGCAAGGAGGGTATATTTTTCAACTCAATGAAAATTGAAGTCATAGTCAATCTATGAACCCCAACAAATGTGAAAAACTTACAAGCAACATTGGGACATACTGGGTATTATACAAAATTCATCAAAGCCACTAGAAGAGCTTGTTATTGGATAAATATACTCGAGAGGACTCAAGCTAGATCTCCCTAGTTCAAGTGGATATAGAACAAATCAAGTCCAAAATACATCCTAATTTTCTAGATCATTCATGATACAGGATGAAGAGATGAGAACCTTTCCTCAGATCTATAAGTCTTCTCCTCCTTGTTTCTCCAAGCTCTAGGCCTTTAGATCTCCAGCTACAAAACCTTATCAAAGAGACAGAACAAACAAAGGGTGAAAGCATACATAGATATAAGTTTATCTAAGCTAATAGTTAAGGAAGAAATCTCTAAATATCATTAACACAATAAAATTTATGGAAATAGTCTTGTATTATTGTAATCAAGGAGATACATAGAATTACATAGGGAAAGAACATCACAACCTAGCCTTAACTCTATAATCTTCCATCCAACAATCCAATTCAAGACTCCAAAGGATGATATTAGCCTCCCAAAGGATGATAGGAATCACCTAGAAATTCCACCAGCATAAGAGTGCCATAGTCCTTCCTTCCTTCACAAAGGAGAGAGGGTTAAATTTATAAGGCTAAAGGGATAAAGGAGGTTGAATATTAATAGGATAGGTCTAAGGAATCCTCCCATTAGGTTAGGGGGGCGAATTACACCTCACCTATAATCTAGGGATGATCCTGCACCTCATCCACCTTTGAGAAGGGCCTCGAAGCTTCCAGTTTTTCCCTCTAAACACCCCTGGTGCACTTTGTAGCCGGAGACAAAGAGCCAGAGTGTGACTGGCGCACCTTTCAAGACAGGAGAGAGTGCTAGTGGCACTCCTTGTCCATGGATAAAGAGTGGCAGCAAGGGTCTGATGCACCTTGCTATAGGAGGAAGAGCGCCAACCTTCCTAGAGGGGGAAAAGGGGGTAGGAACAACCTCATATTCAATCAACTTTAGCTAGGGAAAATTTAGGGATTAGGCACAAGGTTGAAACATGGATAAAGATGAAAAGATTTTAGTGTAATAGAGCTGTTGAGAAAATAAGTTAAGTATGTCTATATTCAAGAGTGTCAACGAGAATTGGACATCTTGAAGGATAAATTGGTTAGTGAACCAATTTTCATATTTCCATATTGTACGTGCATGTGGATAGATTTTCCATCGTGATGGGAGCAGTACTAGCATGGTTATGAGAAGGATACATTAATCACCCCATTTCCTTAGACAATAGAAAATTATCTACAGCTAAAAATAATTACACCACCACCGAGAGGGAAGGATTAGCAATGGTGTATGCATTGAAAAATTCCAACACTACTTGTTGGGGAGTTCCTTCAAGTTTTTTATAGATCATTTAAGATTTGAGGTACCTGTTTAACAAGTCCATTTTTTGGTGGAACATCTGTCAATCATTTCTCATGTTTCAAGAATTTGAATTTCATGTCATTTTCAAGATAGTAATAACAATGTTGGTCTAAATCATTTACCGAGGATTAAATATAGTGAATAAGGAGGAAATTTGGATGATGGTCTACTAGATGCGTAGTTGTTTTGCATTGAGGATGTACCATATCAGTTTAATGATATTGCAACATTTTTTGGCATCTAGTTGCATAGCAAAAGAGTATAGTGTTTTCCAGTTTAGACAACTAGTAACATGCAATGTATAATTTCAGTTGATTATAGGAGAACCTTATAAGTTAGAAGATGATGACATATTATGTAGTTGTGTCATGGAACATGCAAAAATTATTATATTAAGGGAAGCACATGAAGGAACTGTGGGAGGAAATTATGTACGGAAAGATACTATGCACAAGGTTCTGCATGTAGGACTTTGGTGGCATTCATTGTTTCAAGAAGCTAAGGTTTATTTCAAACAATGTGATGTTTGTTAGTGAATTGGAAAGACATCGCGCATGGATGAGATTCCTGTCTTCCCTATTACAGCACCAGCTCCATTTGAGAAATGTGATATGTGTTGTATGGGTCCAATTAACCCACAAATGCACAAAATTGACGCCAATATATTATCACTGCAACAAAGTACCTTCAATAGAGGATGCATTGATTTGGGGAGGTGATGGAATTAGAAGAAGACCGATTCATTGTAGGGTTCAACCAGGTCATTGAGAAGTAGCAACAAAAATCCTAGCATGACAAAGAAATCTAGAGTAAGACCCTAGAACTTGGTGCACTAGTGTTGATGTATGACAGTAATTTTCTTAAGAACCCAAGGAAAGTGAGGATGATGTGGTTGGGTCCATGGAGGATCTTGTTCATCACTCAAGTCAGCACAACAAATATTTCCACCTATATCAGGGAAGTTAATGAAGGAACTCATCAATGGAAGTCACCTCAATCCTTAACATGGACCGTAGGGGTAAGTAAGCTAGTGACATTAATATTAGAGAGTGTTGAAATAATGTAACTTCGAAGAATATTCTACTTGTACTTCACATTATTATTATTCCTCCTTCGGAATATGTCACCAATGTAAAAGGTCATGCAAGGTCATGAGGTAAGTTGGGTCAATAGCACCCTGTAAAGAATGGTATAATTATTATTGTGGGATTTCGTAGGTAGCTCAACCTTGTTAGTTAGACAGTCCGACCTAGTTAGGGAAAATATTATTTGGGAAGATCAATATAAATAGGAAGCCACCCTCCCTCATTTGTACACATTCACACACACTTATGTTGCACAAGAGAGAGAAAGAAGGATGGACAGTGAAGGAGGAGGACTAGTATCTTTGATGTTTTGGCTATTATGCTTGGGGTTTGGTTTCTCTATCTATGAGACCTTCTTCTTTGGTCATTGCATACTAGTAATCTATATTGAGGAATTTTTTTTGGATTTTTTTTTAGGGTTTTCCAAGGATAAATTACTATGTACCTTGTGATTGTGCTTCTTTTAGTGATCCTATTTATGCTATTATTATGAAAATGTATTAAATTCTAATCAAGTTAGGACTGAAGCTATGGAAACATAGAAAAACTAACATGGTATCAGAGCTATCTTGGAAAGAGAAACTTTCATAATGTAAATCACTCTCTCCTTCTCTGGACAAGAAAACTAGGGTTTTCTAACAAATAATATTTTTTTAGTGCAAGTGACATAGGGAAATGTACCCCACCTAGGAGCATATTTTGGAACTAATATTGAAGTTTTTTAGTGGGAAGTTTCTTCGAAAATTCAATCCCTCGTTTGGCTTGAAAGCAGAAAACCAGAAACAGAACAAAAAGCTGTAGTCTAAGATCTTTCAAGTCCAGTTTCAAGGGTTAGAATTTGAATTCTTCAAAAACTAACTGTACCGTCACATTCGCCTTAGTGAAGTGCATCTTTTGGTGAGTACAATTTTTCATTTCTAAGAAATTTTCAATTTTTTCCATTTTTTGATGGTCAGGACAAGATGTCTCCAAGAACTAATCTTGATGACAAGTTGGAAGGCATAGAAAACTTATGTTCTTGGAAATACAGAATATGACTCATTCTATAAGAGAATTATCTTACAGAGTTTATCAAGGGAGTTGTGCCGGATCCCGAAGAAGATGAAACAAATGAAAAGTATAAGAATGGCATGATTAGAGCCAAGAGGATAATAGCTGATTCAATCAAGGATCACTTGTTTCCTCAAGTATCCTCTAAGGATAAAACTAAAAGGATAAAACTAAGGAGATGTTTGATTCCCTACCAGGAATGTATGAAGGAAGGAACATTAATGGAAATATGAACTTCATATCTCAACTCAAAATTAAAAATATGATCAAGGGTGAATCTATCCATGAATAATTCACAAGGGCCTCTAAATTCAAAGAACAACCAGAAGCAATTGAAGACAATATTGATGAATTTAAACTAGTAATGACTCTCTCAATGATCTTACTAGACCGTGGCACTCCTTCTTCTAGAAAATATATGCAAGGAAGGAAATCCTAATATTTGATATACTATGGGAAGAATGTGTTCAAGAAGAAGCTAGAGTAGCTAACCGAGAAGCACTACTTAGAGATGATGACCATGTTCTAGCTACTCATACTAGACAAAGAAACAAAAAGCATCATTTCAAAAAGGAAACTCATAAGGGTTCTTATCCTCCTAAGAAATTTCAAAGGAATAAAAAGGGATATTACAAACATAAATATTTCTCCACTTATAAATGTTACCATTGTGATAAGATATGATACATTGCAAGAAATTTTTCGACAAAGAAAGAAGAATCTACAAGGAAGAATAACAAACGACATCATGCTAACTTAGTAGTAGTAGAAGAAAAAGAACCTTCCAGGAAGTTAGCAAAATAATTTGAAGAATATGGTCTCTAGAAGATGTATCTATCACTAGAGGGTGGCTTGTATGAAATGAGATGTCTCTCATAAGCAAATTTGATCCATGATCAAGATATTCCTATGAACTTATGGGCTAAGGCAGCAACGACAATAGTATATGTCCAGAACATAATACCCCATAGTGTACTTAGATTGAAGACACCTGAAGAAATGTCCATGGGAAAGAAACTAGAGGTAAGTCACCTCAAGATATTTGGTTGTCCAATGTTTGTTCATATACCAAAAGAGAAAAGAACCAAGTTGGATCCTTCCTTAAAGAAAGGAATATTTGTTGGGTACTATGAGGTATCCAAGGCCTTCAAAATCTATATACCAAGTTACCATCATATGGAAAGGAAGGCTCATCCAAGATGTTGATGTTAGGATTGATCATCCTTCGAATTGATCTCGTAATTCTGAAAGGAAGGATCATCTTAAATGTTTATCGTAATGGAATTGATCTCGTAATTTCAAAAGGAATGATTGTACAGGATGTTTATTTTGGCATTGATCATACTTAGACTTGATCCCATAATTCCGAAAGGAAGGATCATCTTAAATGTTGATCTGGAAGGACTAATCATACTTTAACTTGATCCCATAATTTTGAAAGGAAGGATTATCTAAAATGTTGATGTGGAAGGAATAATCATCATTAGACTTGATCCTATAATTCCCAAATGAAGGATCATCATAAATGTTGATGTGGAAGGACTAATAATACTTAGACCTGATCTCATAATTTCGAAAGGAAAGATCGTATTAAATGTTGATGTGGAAGGAATACTCATTCTTATACTTGAGCCCGTAATTCCAAAAAGAAGTATATTCTTAAATACTGATGAGTAATGGAATTGATATTGTAATTCCAAAAGGAAGGATCATTCAGAATGTTAGTAGTGGACTTGATCCTGCAATTCCGAAAGGAAGGATTGTTCAACATGTTAATAGTGGACTTGATCTAGTAATTCCGAAAGGAAGGATTGTCTAAAATGTTAGTAATGGATTTGATCTCGTAATTACGAAAGAAAGGATCATCTAGATTGTTAGTAGTGGAATTGATCTCGTAATTCTAAAAGGAAGGATTGTCCAGAATGTTAGAATTGGATTTGATACCATAATTTCGAAAGGAAGGATCGTCCAAAATGTTAGTAGTGGACTTGATCTTGTAATTCAAAAAGGAAGGATTGTCCAGGATGTCAGTGGTGGAATTTTTCCCGTAATTCCTAAAGGAACGATCATCCTATGTATGTATGTGTTAGCTATGATTAGTATTGGTAGCTCTGAAAAGAATTGATCCTGTAATTACAAAAAGAAGGATTGTATGAGTACCAAACATGTGTTGTCCATGATCTTGTAATTTCAAAAGGAAGGATCATGTTGGTTGTTGTTAAACCTTCCTTAGATGATGTTTTTCTAGCCTTGAGTCGTTGATGATGATGTCAAATGTTGTTTTTGTTGTTATTTTGGCCTTATGATGATGAGCCAAACTTGTGCTGTCATTGTTGCTGTTATTCCAGCTTTATGCTGATGAGCGAACCTCATGCTGTCGTTGTTGTCCATTTTAAGTTGGGTCAATAGTACCCTGAAAAGAGTACTATAATTATTATTGTGGGATTTCCTAGGTAGGTTGACCCTGTTAGTTAGACAGGTAGTCTCATTTAGGGAAAATGTCAGTTGGGAATATTAGTATAAATAGTTAGGTGCCCTCCCTCATTTCTACATACTCTCACACACTTGTGTTGTACAAGAGAGAGAAAGGAGGGACAGAGAAGGAGGAGGACTAGTATATTTGGTGTTTTGGCTCTTATGATTGGGGTTTGGCCTCTCTATATATGATACCTTGTTCTTTGGTCATTGCATATTGGTAATCTATATTGAGGATGTTTTGCTACATTTTTCCCTTTAGGTTTTTCCAAGGATAAGTTGTTGTGTACCTTGTAATTTTGTTTCTTTCAATGATCATCTTTATGTTGTTATTATGAAAATGTATTAAATGCTAATCAAGTTAGGACTTGAGTTATGGAATCATATAAAACTTATAAGAGAGAGAGAGAGAGAGAGAGAGAGAGAATGTACTTAGTTTCATTTCAATATTAAGTTTCATTTTCAGTGATACGATATGCTCATTTCAATTCCAGTTATCATAGGATCAAATGAAAATCAAGTGTCAATGTCAAGATCATGTAAGAATCAATGTTAAATGATGACAATAAAGCTATATCAAGTCATCCATTCAATTAGTATGGGAAATTTTCCTAGGTCATCATGAAACCAAATCCTAAGTCATTAGTGTGCCAGTTAAACATCTGCCACGCATCCATCTACTAGTCATAAAATTTACAACTATAATTTCACAAATGCAATTGTGTTGGTCACCACTTTGCAAATTCATCTTTCCACTAGTAATGCAACTTGTGTCAATTTGAATTTTGTGTTAGTTATACTTAAGTTTTCCAAATTTAGGAAGATTGTGAAAGGACATTAGTTAGAAAAGAGTTAGCAATGCATTAAAAATCACTTAATAAGGTAACCGTAGAAAGGATAGAGTATATTGGTTGTCATCCCTAGTGAAATAGAGGACATGATTAAAGTTGGTGGGGCACAGAAAGAGAGGCATCCCACATGAATAAAGGTGGTGACACATAGAGGTAGAGAGAGCATGTGCACATTTGTCCCTTTTGTTTAGCATTCAAGACAAGGGGCACATAGAAAAAGAGAACATATGTGCATAGTTGTTCATCTTTTCCAACATTAAAGATGAGAGGTGTGCGGGGGGGGGGTGTGGGAGAGTAGTAAATAAAGTAGGAAATATTGCTTGTCACACATGTCTATAAGGATATAATAGGGTTAGAAAGGAGCATTAGTGCGATAAGAAAGTGGACAACCGAAGGAAGAGTTGCAGAGTGCAATACTGGCTATTATGTTGAGTGGTGAGGAGTTGTAGTTATATTGAGAGTTTAGTGCATGACAAAGGAAGTGTGCAGTCATGGAAATTACTCCAGCCATGAAAAATGGTTGAATGAAGAGAAAAGTAGTGAAAGAGAAACCTATGTTGGAGGTACCAATTCCGGGAGAGCTCTAGATTAAGGGGATATTGCTAGGAAAGACCCCCTTTTTGAAGTATTTAGAATTCAATATCTTAGACGAGTCATCGTTTTAGGAACTTGTAGTTGAAAAGTAGACAGAGGTGAAGAAGATAGACATAGGGTAAGGATATGTGGAACCACAAGCTTGGGAACAACAACTCCACAAGTTGGGCATCATGGCCCTGATGGATATCTCACATTTCAAGAGGGGCTCAAGCATCAACTCCTAGAATTCTTCCATGGAGGTTATCTATGGCTAGACCATTGTTGTAATCAATCAAATTGCAAGGTTATCAGTAATACACATAAAGAATCATATAAAAATATCATATGCAAGAGACAAGAATGGTAGATAGAATAACATATTATATTACTCAATACACATGTGGGTTCATACAATAAACTGAACCAAGTATCTATCTGGATCAAAAACCTATATATACATTTACAAAACAATTATAATAACTTTTTGTCATTCAACCAACCGACATGACCTATGAGTTCGACCTAATCTACAATTAGTCAACTAATGAGTCTCATCGGCTAAGCTGACTATCTCTTGTAACATATTCCCCAAGAACAAAATATTTCTTTGTCCTGAAGAAACAGGGATGTGGAAAAATTCCTATCTTGAGTAGTGTTTATAATGTTTTTTCATGGGATGTGTTTCCTGATCGATGGCTGCTTCTATATGCAGACTTCCATGAATGATTCTGCAGTAGTTTATAGTTGATGCTAGAACTCCTCTCAAGTGCGAAGTCCCTTCTGGATGTCAATAGTGAGAGTTGTGAGACTCAACAAGTTGGCCATCTTCTGTTGTATGTTTAGGTCAACAATGTTGCTCATGTCAGACCCTAGGAGTTGTGATTTTTCCTTGACAGTGTCAAGTAGTCTTTTCATGTGCGAACAAATCTTATCGACGCTATCTAGGCTAGGGTTGGCTTGACTGATCCACTAGTTTTCTTGTTTCTCCAATTTGTCCAGTCGTCGAAACACATAGCCATTGTTTTGTAGATATATTCTTGGAATGCTTTAACCACTATTCTTGACAATATGACTGGTGCATTTTTCAGACCAAACGACATGACTTTGTAAGCAGTAAGCCAAATTCACACATGAATGTTGTTTTCTTTTTATCATCTTTGGAAATTGGTACTTGATTGTACCTTGAGAAACCATCTATAAATGAGTAACATTCAGGTCACACAACTTCATTAAGAATTTCATCTGCAAAAGGTGTCAGAAATGGGTCTGTCAAACTGACTTTGTTTAGTTCACGAAAATCTACGCAGATTCTCAATCTTGTAGGGTCATGCTTCTTTGGTTGTACAACCATTGGGATTTCCCATTCTAACTGACCGATAGGGTAGATAATTCCGGCCGCTAACATATTGTCAATTTATTTCTTCACTATCTCTTTATATTTATGAGCAAGCTTGTATGGTCGTTTATTTATTGGTATTGCATTGGGTTTTATGTCGATCTTCATTTCACCCATTTCTTGAACTAAACCTTTAATATCCTTATAATATCGAGCAAAGAAATCCTGAAATTCTTTTAGTAGGTTAACTATTTTTGCTGTCTGTTCCTCATTCCAGTAATCTCCGATTCTTTCCATTTTTGGCCTATCATCGTTAGAGATGTTGACTTATTTTGTTTTAACCTTTGCCTCCATCCATTCTGGCACCTTGCTTTCATTAATTTGTCAACTTCCTTCCTTGAATTGTGAAAATTATTCTGGCAAGTCCTCTGTTGTCATCCATTCTGGTTCTTCTTTTTCTGTCAATTCAAATTTGAATATTGTTCTGAATGGTTTCATCGTTTCTAGATGGTCAAATTTCCATTGAAAGCTTTTTCCTCTTGTCTATTTGGTTTCTAGTCGAATTCTTGTTGACTGTGGTACTTTATTTGACTGAATATTATGACATGAAGCTTTCAGTTACTTGTGCATTTATGTCGAACTTTTATTAACAGTCGGTTTTAGGAATGTTTTTATTTGTTTTGTAGCTTCGACTAGTTGCTCATCTTCAGGTATAAACTTGAAGTCCTTGATGAAATTTTCTTTAAGTTCATTCCATAAAAATGTTTCACCTCGAGCTTCCTACATTTTTTACCACTTGTTTGGTAGGTCATCTAATGTTGATGGAAATAGGTGCCACCATAGTCATTCATATTTCTATCCAAGTCTTTTCCACTCTTTTTCACATATACCTACATGTCTTTCAGAATCCTAACCTTGTATAAAGACTGGTATTTGTGCTTGGTTTGTTAGCTTCTTTCCTTCAAATATTTCGATAAAATACGTTGAATCTGTCAACCATGATTGTAGTCATGACTGGTGGGTATCCCACCATCGAGCAGCTTGTCCCGTAAATGTTTCGACTAGACTTTGAAGTCAGTGGTGTTCACCTATATTTTTGGATACTTGTTTGATATGAAGGATTGGTGATTATCTCTCTTTATACCGAAGTGACGATCTATTTTGTGTTTTTGTTGGTCCTAGTGATGGATGTTATCTCACTTTCCTTTCAAATAATTTTGGTATTATCAACATAGAAAAACATTGCTGTGTTTGTTTTTTCGGAATGGCCTAGATGTTCTAACACTCCCTTTCTTGTAGTTCATAGTTTTCCATCTCCCAGTCATATAATTTCACATTTGAGTTATAACCAGCCGAGTCTGCATTTCATAAATGAAGTTCTCCATATATATTTGGCTCGGTGTAGTCCTCATTATGTTGTATTTTGTATAGTTTTCGGACATCAAATTCTTCATCTATGTGCTCTGCCCATGGCTATCCTTGTGAAGGATGGATAGGAACAATTAATTTTTGTCCATTTCCTTTCAGCTTTATTCTTTCTTTATCGAGTGATATGGATGCTTTCATTTTTTGACCCCATGGTCAGCCTACTAAAGCTGGGAAGGAACTATGTTAAGAACCTGTGTCAACCCTCCTCTTTATTTTGTTAGTATATTTTATCGGATGCATATGCTTTGTAAGTCATCCCATCAGTATGTTGTATTATCCCACATTCATGGGGAGTAAGTAATAGTTGTTAAGTTGTCTAGTTATTATGTTGCATTATCTCACATTCATGGGGGGTAATAGTTGTTTAGATTAGACTTAGTATATAAGTATGTGTTGAGGATAATGAAAGCATCAAAGAGTTATTTTGTATTGAGCTTGCTCAAAGGAGGTTTCCCCCTCGAAGTGGCCCGTGATCAATAAAACCTCTTTTGTGTTCCAATATTTTTATTATATCTTTCATTTTGATTGTTCATTGCAGGAGGTTCTCCACATCTAGTATCAGAGCACTTTCCTTGGCACAAGTGGGATTTTTTTTGTTTTTTTGTTTTTTTGGAAAAAACAAAAAGGGGCAAAATTGGGCGGTGACTTTCACATCCATTTTTGAAACTTTTTGTGCAGATTCAAGAAAAAGAAGTTGCATATCTGAATTCCTCTTTCAAAAATACATAGTTTCAAAAAATAATTCATCTCATTTGGAGTTCTAAAAGTGGAGATATCACGGATTTAAAATCAACAATTTTTCAGAATTTCACTGACGACCGCGGAAATTGCAGAGCGAAAATATTTTGACCAGGTGCCCAGATTTTTATTTCGATTTCGTGGGTAGAATTAGAGTGGCTATTCCAGTTCCAGAAATAGGCTATAATAGTGATTCTGAACAATATAAATTGGGTTATGCTCATTTTAAAATTTTCTGTCTCAAAACCCTAGCTCTAATTACGAGTTTTTGAGCATTGGTTGGAATTTCTGGCACTATGATTATTGCACTAGTTCTTCTTTTTGTAGTACTTGGGCATAGCCCTAAAAATCATTGTGAGGAGTACCACAGGAGCCCCGAAGTAGCTGGCCATTGAGAGGACCTGCCAAGCGAAAAGGGCAACGACCCCCACCAGATTGACTAGATTCCTATCCATGAGGAAAACCAAAGAGCTGTCATTTTTGGCCAAGCGGTTAGCAATTTTACCTGTGCCATGAATTGAGGGGTACTACCCCAATACTCAAGCCTGAGATAGCCTTAGTGGACGAGGGACTACCATTGCACCATTAGGAAGCTGAATATACCTGGGGTCCATATCTATTTACAGTTGATAACACGCAGAATTCCAAAATTGTCACAGATCATTTACTCCAATTCAAGTTGATAAAGCACAGCTTTCTAGCACCGCCACATATCATTTCTTCAAAAAATAAAATAAATAAATAAATAAATTCTTTAGCCATATATTCCTTGATTTAGCTTCGTTTCCCTTCAAAATTCACTGTAACCCCTGTCATCCCATTCTACATATTTCATTCATTGAGGACCCTATCCTAAGGCCACTTCCCGAAGCCCGAAATTCCATCTCCTTTTTTCACCTCGCTTCTGAAATTCACATTTTTTTGTTTCTTTGTCCCTCAGAAAGTGTCCACAACCTAGTTATCCACTTGTGTTTTCCCCATCTCAAAATTTTCCTTTTCTAAAACCATCTTTGTTTTTGTTTTTCCACCCATTTTCGATTTAAAAAGAAAAAGAAAAAAAAAGAAAAAAAAACTTGCTTATGGTTGTCCCCCATGCAGGAGCAAATAGACAAATGGAAGAAGAACTTGTCACCCTCAAGACCAAACTCGAAGATCTGGATCAAAGATTTCTCAACCTCCATCTTCAGTATTTATCCATCAGCAACCGACAATAGCCTGAGCCTTCTGCAGGCACTGCGTTCTCTGCTTCCAGCACCTTTTGTGGGCCGAAGATTGAATTCCCTCACTTCAATGGTGATAATCCAAGTGGATGGATACACAAGGCAGA
>LPNX010881933.1:22990-53740 GCA_001517045.1 Pseudotsuga menziesii
CCTGAAGCCCGAAATTCCATCTCCTTTTTTCACCTCACTTCTGAAATTCACATTTTTTTGTTTCTTTGTCCCTCAGAAAGTGTCCACAACCTAGTTATCCACTTATGTTTTTCCCATCTCAAAATTTTCCTTTTCTAAAACCCTCTCTGTATTTGTTTTTCCACCCATTTTCGATTTAAAAAGAAAAAGAAAAAAAAAAGAAAAAAAAACTTGCTTATGGTTGTCCCCCATGCAGGAGCAAATAGACAAATGGAAGAAGAACTTGTCACCCTCAAGACCAAACTCGAAGATCTGGATCAAAGATTTCTCAACCTCCATCTTCAGTATTTATCCATCAGCAACCAACAATAGCCTGAGCCTTCTGCAGGCACTGTGTTCTCTGCTTCCAGCACCTTTTGTGGGCCGAAGATTGAATTCCCTCACTTCAATGGTGATAATCCAAGTGGATGGATACACAAGGCAGAGCAATACTTTAATATGCATAACACTTTTGATGTCACCAAAGTCCTGCTTGCATCATTTCATTTGGAACGTGAAGTCCTTCAATGGTTCTATTGGTACATCAAGGATCATGAAGAGCCCCAATGGATAGATTTTTTCCAACTCCTTTTGCACCGATTTGGCCCTAGTGGTTTTGATGAATTCATAGGAGCACTCACCAAAATTCACTAGACTGGCACTATGAGAGAGTATGAGACATAATTTGAGAACTTAGTCAAGCACACAAAAGGATTTTTTGATGCATTCTACAGGATTTGTTTTATCAATTGTCTTAAGGATACAATCTGATCTGACGTTACAACGTTCTGTCCCAACACAATGATGGAAATCCTAGGGTTGGCTAAGTTGGCGGAGGACAAAATTAGGGCTCAGAAATGCCCCAAATCCACTTTTGTTCCATTAAAAAATATGGTTCCCCAAAGACATCCAATCCCTTTGACTCCTAGAACCACTCCTATCAAGCATTTGTCTGAAGTCGAGATGCGGGCACATAGGGAAAAAGGACTTTGTTATAATTATGATAATAAATTCACCCAAGGACATCAATGTACTGAACACAAGACCTATTTATTGGATGTTGCTTCTCCACCTGCACTTGAAATTTGTGACATTGCTCAGGATCCAGTAGATGATCAGGTTGACATTCCATAACCGTCTATTGACCCTCAGATTGCTAAACAAGTTGATTGTTTTGTCCATCCTTTCTCCATCTTTAAATTCATGGTTGCCAATGGTAGCACCTTACCTTGCAAATGAAAGTGTCGCAGTGTGTGTATCTCTATTGGAGATTATAACTTGTTCTCTAACATGTTTGCCATACCCCTAGGAGGTTGGTCTATGATTTCGGGCACTCAATGGTTACGCACACTTATGGGATTTTGCTGAACTGTGGATGCATTTTTTAGTCAATGGGAAAAAACACACATTCAATGTCTTACAACCAAGGTCTCTCAGCATCATCAGTTCACATTGCATAGAAACGATCCTTAAGAAGAATTTACATGGTGTCATCACTCAGCTCCATTTCATTCAGATGCAACCTTCGGTAGTCTCAAATACTTCCTTGGATCTTTCATTCCGATGCACCGTTCAAATGCCTGATTTTTCCAGGCCCTTCACTCTTGAGAGTGATGCTTGCGACAATGGACTTGGTATTGTCCTCTTTCAAGATGAACATCCCATGGAATTCACCGGTAAATCCCTTCCCGGAAAGAATTTATCCACCTCCACATATGAGAAGGAAATGATGACTATTTTGCACACAGTACAGAAGTGGTGGCCATACCTCTTAGGGAATCCTTCCTGCATCAAGACTAATCACTAGAGTCTGAAATATTTCCTGGAACAATGGGTCTCATCCCCAACACAACAGAAATGGGTTAGCAAACTCAGGGGTTATGACTATGAGATCAATTACAAGAAGGCTAAGGACAATCTTATGGTGGATACTCTTTCCCGCACATTTGATGCCCTTGTCTTTCTTTCATCTATTTCTATTCCTATTCCAACTTGGTTACACTTTGTTCAGCAAGACTATGTCAATGACTCCTCATTATCTAAAATCATCCAACTATTGGCCAGTAACCCTTCTGTGGTACCACATTTCTCTTGGGATGGCTCTTCTCTAAGATATAAGGGTCGTCTAGTTCTTCCCCGGAGCATAGATATTAAACATGCAGTATTTTATGAACTCCATGCTTCTCCATCAGCAGGGCACTCTAGGTTCATGAAAACATATGAGAGGGAATGATGTCACTTCTTTTGGCAGGGAATGAAACGAGAAATTCAACGGATGGTTTCCGAATGTGCTCCTTGTCAGCGCCACCAAGGTGAAACTACACTCCTTTCCAGATTGCTAGAACCTTTGCCCATCCCTACAAGGATTTGGACATATATTTCGATGGATTTCATTCAAGGGCTCCCTAAATATGGAGGGAAGACCGTAATCTTGGTTGTGGTTGATCGACTCTCCAAATATCATCATTTTTGTGCTCTCAGAGCTCCATATACCACCTCCTTAATCACACAAATTTTCATGGACAATATATTCCTTCTTCATGGAATCCCTTCTTCCATTGTCTCAGACCGCAACGCACCTTTCACAAGTCATTTTCTCCTTACTGATACCAAACTGAATATGAGTTCAGTTTATCACCCACCAATAGATGGTCTGAATGAAGTCATCAACAACTATTGGGAAACTTATCTTCGTTGTTTCACCTCTAAAGCACAACATCTGTGGGAAAAGTGGCTCCCTCTTGCTAAATGATGGTACAATACTTCCTACCATACTGCATCTCAAATGACTCCATATGAAGTAGTTTATGGTCACACACCTCCAGTACTCATTCCACACACCCCTAGAAGTTCACCAGTTCAGGCTGTTGACATGGTTCTTCGAAACTGACATCAGATTCTTCAGCTTCTACAGGACAATCTTCACATGGCCAGAACCTGCATGAAACACCAAGCTGATCAGCACCGTTCTGAACGCACTTTTCAAGTTGGTGACATGGTTTTTCTTTGTCTGCATCCTTACAAGCAATCCTCCTTGAAAGTCAAAGGGGATCAAATGCTTGCTCCACAGATCTCTAGTCCATATATAGTTCTTCAAAATATTGGGTCTGTTGCTTATAAATTGGCACTTCCTCCTTCTTCTCGCATTTAGCAAGTGATTGGCACCAACATCAGAGCACAAATTGTTTTACCAGAATGGGATAATGAAGGATCCATCATTTCAGATCAGGTGGCCATCCTCAATAAGCGCACTTATCAGCTTTTCTCTCGGTCCATCACAGAGGTCTTAATTCAGTGGCACAACATGCAACCAGAGGATGCTACATGGGAAGCGCTCCTTCAGATTCAACAACAGTTTCCACATCTAAAGCTTTGAGGACAAATATTATTTTTAAGAGGGAGGGGATGTTAAGAACCTGTGTCAACCCTCCTCTTTATTTTGTTAGTATATTTTATCAGATGGATATGCTTTGTATGTCATCTCATCAGTATGTTGTATTATCCCACATTCATGGGGAGTAAGTAATAGTTGTTAAGTTGTCTAGTTATTATGTTGCATTGTCCCACATTCATGGAGGGTAATAGTTGTTTAGATTAGACTTAGTATATAAGTATGTGTTGAGGCTAATGAAAGCATTGAATATTTATTTTGTATTGAGCTTGCTCAAAGGAGGTTGCCCCCTTGAAGTGGCCCGCGATCAATAAAATCTCTTTTGTGCTCCAATATTTCTGTTATATCGTGCATTTTGATTGTTCATTGTAGGAGTTTCTCCACAAACTGGATCCTTCCTTAGGGTTAATAATTTTGAAATCAACTTTTATGGTGATACCCTTTATAGTTGTGTCGACGTTCCTCCATACCCCACTGGGTTCAATTAGTCCTTTGTCGGTAAGTTTCAAATATATTCTTAATTCATTCAATTGGGGTGTTATCACTAAGATTTTCCTTGGGTTGTGTCAAGGAAGCCCCGAGGTAACAAAATAACCACTTTAGACTATATTTTTGACCTAATACAACCATAGAAGGATCTCTCACTATTTACAAAGCCATCTTACTCAAAATATTTAATCAATGACACTTAGAAGGTCAGATTTCTGATGGGACAAATTGTTTTTGAAAGCCTTGGTAGGACAATCATGGAGGAGGCCAGTGGAAAATGGAGTCAACAATCAGATCTGAAGTAGGTTGCTAGAGGTCAGGATTTGAAAGTTTCATGGACAGAGGCAAGGTAGACACCATTTCCTCAGTATTGAGGAATTTGCAGGTTGATTAGAAGATAGAGGGAGACATATAATCAAAACAGAGCACTAAGCTTGGGTGAGTTCTACAATACTTTATCAGAAAATGGTTTGAAAATGCTTGAACAAATGAAACTAGAGCATGCAAGTTGAATTCTAATTCATAAAAGTAATGCTCAAGCATGAAAGGAAAGAAAAAATGGAGTGTTTAAAATGGCAAAACAATCCCATCAGAATATTAATTACTAAGGAAAATGATGGCACAAGAAATCTCTTCCATGGAAATTTCAACATTCCTTCTTTGCAGTTTTTATTCATCTCCGAAAAAATGGAACCTATTACAATGAAGAGACTCTATGCTCTTGAAAATCCAAACCTATCTCTATCAAATACATCCGAATATATGGAAAAATAACCTCTACCTAGTCTTCAATTCGAAATATAACTAAATACTAAAATAAGAAATAGTTACAACTGATTTGCTTCATTTCAGGAAGCAGACTGCTGAAAAATAGGCCTCAAATCCCCACCATCATATCTCAAATGTTGACATGTTTGTGAAATATGAGAGAGGTTTTTGCGATTGCCCATGTTTCCAACAAATCCCATGTATTGATTTTCTTTGCTTCTCCTCCATATCCTCGAAATTGTATTTTTATTTTGACGACTCAAACAAGATTTTATAAATCTGGAAAATTTCCCTCAGAAGATGACTTTGATTCTCCCAAAATTATGGAATGAGAGAGGTTATTGTAGATCAACATCTCCTAAGGAAAATCCTCTATTTGTTTTGCAAATTCAATCACGGTTTGGTGGAAACAGTTGCATGAAATTAGATTGTATTTGGTTCATTCTCAGAAAATTTACCGTCCATACTTCATTTTAAGTGTTGGTTTATGCTTGTCTAGCTTTGCTTTTTCGAGAAAATCAATATTTATTTTATGGATAAAAATGGAGCAATGTAACTGGATCACTGAAATACTCTTGTATGTATCCTTCTTCAGTTTCCCGTCTAAGAGATCCATTGTGTGCCAGATTCAAAATTTATCACTTCCTACATGCTTTTGAGATAACATTGGTGGAACAATTAAATAGTTTGCAGATATTTTCAGTGTCTTGGATTATTGCATAACCAACTGGATCTTTGCACTCTTATTGAACTCAAGTAACTTTACTATACATATACCACGTATCTTTCCATTGATTCCCATTTTATACCATATCTGGTTGATTTCCTTTCGCAAAGATTTAAAATTCCTCTTTTCCCTTGAACGTTTAATATTCAGTTTACTTGTGCTAGAGGAATAATTCAAAATCGTTGATCCATTTGAAAAACATGACTCATGTCTTCACCTGTCCACCATTTAAAATTCCATTCAGTTTTAAAAATTTAAACCAGAAGCACCTTCACCAAGTGGAAAATTTGTGAGCCGTCAATCTAGTTTTTAAATTCAACACGTGTGTTGACTTGCTCCCTGATATAAAATTTCACAGAGTTTTTAGAAATTAAATCAACCATACTTTCAATCAGTGGAATTAATATGGAGCATTGATCAATTTTGGCAACCATGTTGTGCAGACACGTGTTTTGGATTTAACCATGAGCAAGTTTATTTCGCAAATATGGAAATATTGTTTCTCCTCGCATGTTGATGTTGCAGAATAATTTCATGCCGTTGGATGGAATGTGCTTTGATTTGAGCCTTGATCCTACATTTGATTTGCAGGATTTTGAAATATATAAACTTCTTTGAGAAAGGTGCCTCGGGTTATATTTTCTTGGTCCCAAGCATTTTTTAGTCAAGCATGGAATATTGGACTGTTGAAATGTTCTTTTGTGACCGAAAAATGTCTATTTCTCATGAACTTGCTCAATCTTATTAGATTTATCGATATATTTTCTTGATGCCCAGTCCTCCAGTTCTTGGCTACAAATCCTATCACTCAATCCTGCATTATAGACACGATAATAAATGCCATCTTTCAATAGAAGAGCACGAATACTATCACATGTATTTCGTGCAAGACAATAAATTATTGTGCAGTCTTGTTTAGCTGCCTTCGACATATCTAGAAAATCCATATATGCATAGTTCAAGATATTCTTTGTATCGAACTTCATAAAGATATTCAACCGATTAAATGATGTCTGAAGTATTGATGGTTGATGCAAACACAATGACTTGATAACATCCCCCTGAACCTTTCTAGCAGTTGTGGTTGTTAGCGCTAAGGATATGAAATCATGGCCCCATGATGAAATGCAGTGTTCCTAATCTATGGCAATGAGTTTCAACAAGCCTCGCGAATGAACTTTCTTTATTTTGTCCTAAATATGTTAGTTGCAATGAGTTCTGGGGTAACATAGAGTAATTGCAAGATAGGCTTTCCAGAGTCAATGCCATCATATATCTTCTTTTTGGTAGCTATTTTTTTGTGTTGAGGACAAATATTCTACAGGTATGCCTTGAGACTTGGAAATAAAAACTTGGTTTTCCTATCAGTGGTGACACAACGAGAACAATTCCAGCCTTCGAAAGTGCATGAATTTGGTAGCACAAGGACTTTCCACCTCCTATCGGAATAATACAAAAATAATTATTTCCTACTAAAACATTTTTAATGGCCTCACGTTGTCGTCCTCGAAAGTTGGAATGTCAAAAATGTTGCTGCGAAATATCTGATAGCAATTCTTTTTTGATTTCCATCGCCCCTCTTTTCATTTGCACCATTGGATGAAGACTTATATTACGGTAGCGGTGCTCTTTTCATTTGAAATATATCATAAAGATCCATTGGATTTGAAGTCAAATATATCAATAGCTTTGGTGCAAGTAGTGAAAAAGTGGTCATCAGCTATTTGATCCCTTTGGTATTTTTGGATGTCACCATTAGAAGTTTACAACTGGAAATAGTGGCTTTCTTAAATTAAAATATAATAGTTATAACCAGAACCACCACCAATGTCACGAAAAGGTACAATGGATAATCACACTTACGGAGAAGAATTGGGTTCTTTATATCTCTTATAGCATCATCATTATTCATGTCCTGCGATCCTATACTTTTTATGATGCAAATTTTCCAGCATCTGCCAAAAGATGTGCTACGGCCTTGTATCCTCGGCATTTCACAATGTTTGCAATATACTGTCTTCCATGGCATAAAAGTTGCTTCATCCGCTGCAATAGTAGCCCCACTCAACTTATGCGTATCTGCCATCAACTTGTCCACAGATTCTGGGATTTCAAAAGTAATAAACCCAATTCCACGATTTCCTTTTGATCCTTTTTCTTATGCCTGAACGTGATCTTCTTTTTATATGTTTTTTCAATGAACTATTATTCCATGTTCGTCGGTTGATTTACTTATGAATTGTTTATGTCTATCAACAATTTCATTATATACCAAGGAACAACATATATATTACTCATTGGGAGCTTGGCGCTTGGACTTTGGTGGCCGGATTTGCTTTGTATGTGGCAAGTGTGTGGCCCATGGCCAATGAGCTTGGCGCTTGGACTTTGGTGGCCGGATTTGCGTTGTATCTGGCAAGTGTGTGGCCCATGTGTCCATAGGCTCTTAGTGTTGAGCGGCCTTGTGCCAATAAAATTTTATAAAAAACTTTCTTTTCCAATCTTTTATAAAAATAAACTTTGGGCACTAATATAAAAACCTGACTATAAAGCCAAAATTTATATATAAAACCAATATTTATTATTCAAAAATTATAAAATCATTTTTTTTTTTGAATAGCCATTAAATTTTTTTTCTTCTTGCAAAACAAGAAACTTTTCCATGATTTATAAAATAAATAAAGCCTCAAAGTTAGCCAACCACTAACAATTTTTTTTGAAATTTATAACGCAATGACACAAACCGATGCAAAAATAATTAGTGCTAACAACTAGCTCCACTTGGGATGCTATCGTCCCTACGATGTAGAAGAGAACCCCTTGAAAAAATAATCTGAATTTGAAAAATATGAAAAAACATTTATTTGAGAACTCTTCTCTTCTTCTTTGTGATTCAACTCTTCATTGTAAACCTCTGATTTTTCCACATGCTGATATTGATTGCATGATTGATCATTCTGCTTATCTTCCACTTCTAAAAAGTTCATGAAATTTTCCATTACCTCAAATTTTTGTTCTTGATTAGATATTTTAAGTATATGTCTCAGCAATTCAAATGAACAATAACACAAAGGTAAATAGTCACTTTCAGGACACTCACTATCCTCTCTGTTTTCATTCGTTTGGTCATGGATTACAATTATAGTTTCTTCACTAACCGGCCCAAAATTTGCAAAATCTTCGGCTGTCTGTTTGGGTACATAACCCAAGTAATCATCCTTATATTCATCATATATAGGTAGGATGAAAACTTCTTTAGAATCATCACTAACATAATTTATGACAGGCTGATTGCAATTTTCATAAAACAAATGATTATAACATTATTCGTGTACATCATTGGGTTGATCATTTTCGTGCTAAAAAAATAGAATTGGAAGGAAAGGAAAGTTCTTTTTTTCATATTTCTCAACGAATTCTAATTCCTTTTCAATTTTATCACCACTATCTTGGTCTGAATTTCTTTTAGACATTCTAATATTATCCTTAACCTCTAATGAATCAATAAACATATGTTGCAATGTGATTAAATTTCTCTCCAAAAAAAGGAAGGACAATTCGAGAGGAAAGGTAGATGCATAATGCAATTTAGCAGCACCTTCTAATGGTTGAATTTCTTTTGGCATACTATAATAAAAACTTGCAAACCTCTTATTAAAACTTGAGAGGGTTTCATCTTCTTGTTTCTTCATGGAATAAAAATCTAAAAGAACTTGGTCCAATAACCTCCTCTTACCCCAAAACGTCAAAAAGATGTCAGAAAACTCTTCCCATGTACTCATGGATTCAGGCTACAAATGCTTAAACCATTAGTTAACATCTCCTTTCAAATATTGGGAAAAATACCTCATGCAAACATCATTATGTTCTATTTCAAAGAGGTCAAGGAAATGCTCAAAGGCTTGTAGATGTTTCTCAACTGTAAGGTTCTTGGATTCTCCATTAAACACAAGAAGGTATTTGTAGTGTTTTTTAGGAAAATCATGAAGGAAATGAGGTAGGTGTAGTATGTACCGGTTTTTGATATTGAAAGAAATAGGGCTATGTGGAAAGGATGTAACATCAACTTGAGTATTGTTGGAGGAGCTAGTCGGTTAGCCGACTAGACTAGTTAGCCGACTGATTTTAGATTAGGTCGGCCTCATTGGTCCTGTCGGTTGAGTGAACCAATCGGTACTTACCATAACTATTTGGTAAATGTATAAATAGGATGTTGAGCAAGATATGAACTCAGTTCGGTTTATTGTATGAACCCACATGTGTTATTGAGTAATATAAGTTGTATTCTACACATTATTCTTGTCTCTTTTCTCTGTTTATGATTATATGATTCTTTATGTGTATTATTGATAACCTTGCAATCCGAGTGATTACAACATTGGTTCCATTGCCGGTAGTACATATACGGATGAAATGAACATGAGAAGATGATCTTAGAATAAGAGATTAAGGATTGGTGGGAGCGTGAAATCACGAACTATTTACAGAATTACGCTCGGAGAAACAAGCTGACTATTGCCCAAGCTAAGGAGAAATTATTCTACGAGACACATGACAAGTTTGTAGAATTTGTACCTTAGTCTCTGAAGAAGTTGTTGGATGAAAAATATGGTAAACACTAAAGAGAAAGAGTTACTCCAGAGCTTGACGATAGGTGGACTCATAAATATGTCGGAGTGGTTTGAGAAAATTGCAGACGCGTTTTGTGAAGAACGTGTTGTGGAACCGAGAGACTATGTTGAGAGTATCAAAGAGAGGTTCTATAACAATTTCACTGAGCAGTTTGTTTTCTCACTACCGAATCTTTTGTTTAAGTTCCTGGTTGACAAGGGAGTAGGCCACATTGTTGAGCCTCATCCATCATTAATCGAACCTCCATCAAATACTAAGTGGGATGAAAATAAAAAAGCGTGGGATAATTTTGTTGCAGAAAGAGAGTGGGAATACTTCTTGAGAAAATAAACAGAACCATCCGGGCTTACTAAAGCATCGGGTAGGCTATGGGGGGGTAGTTGGTCATGTGTTGGGATAGAGTAGAAGGATTCTATCCAATTGTGAAAGCAACCATCAGCAATGAAAAGTTGGACCAAGAAAGAAAGAATTCAGACAGTGACTCATAAAAGCACTCTGGATTTACAGAAAATAGAGAGAGATAAGAGGCAGAAGAGAAGGGAGGAACTTAGAGAGCATACCGTCGTGCTCCATAGAAGAATGGCCACCTTGGTGATAGAACACGAGGAAAATATTCCAGATTTGGGTCATGACCGACAAGAAGAGGGTGTAGATGAAGAAGTGTCACCAATGGAGGAAGATTTGTGGATAAAGCAGCGTGAAGCTCTCCAGCTTGAGATACCCCAGGATGTAAGACATCTATCTCCAATAAATTCGAACCTAAGTGCTTGAGTGCAGGCCATTGTTGAAGAAAACCTAAGGCTACAAGTTGGCACGTTCGGTGTATGGAGCCGACTAGACGACGAAGGAAATGATGTCGACTATCTTGTAATTCGTCGACCAGAGGAAGTAAACTGGGTCACATTCCAATCGTACCCATCTAACAAAAGTATCCACCTACTCTACCCAAGACATGAAGGATCACTCCCCCAGCCACACATAGATTTAGATAACATAGAGCAGTCATATTTAGAAGGAAGAATATCCGAGTTACAACAATTTGCTTGGATATCGACAGAAGGATTCAAATTAGAACAACAACTTGTCGAGTATGAACCGACAAAAAAAAATTCTGACGGAAATGAGAGTTCCATCGAAAAGATTTGTGATCAACATAGGGTTAGAGAGAGTATCCCACCACCCCCACCACCACCCCCTGAGGAAGACACCGACATCAATGACATGGGGCATGACATCGTACACATCCCCCTCTATGAAGGAGATGAGGATCCCAGATGACATTGGTTCATCTATGAATCGACATGGGAAGAAAACACAATAAAAAATGAAGATAGACAGATGGCGCAGTTCACCGGTGATTTGCGAAAGAGGGCACTGACTTGGTACATGACATACACTGAGAAATATCCTAATGTGACCAAGGGAGAAGACTTCACAATTTAAGGAGGGAAGTTGACAAATCAATGAAATAAAGGCACCAGAATGGATGGACGTGAATGTTAAAACCAAAGAATTTGAAATATCCAATGATAATAGACCAAAAATGGAAAGAATATGTGACTATTGGGATGAAGAACAAACAATAGAAATAGTTAATCTACTAAAATAATTTCAGGATGTCTTTTCCTGAGATTATACAGACTTTAAAGGGTTAGTACAGGAAATGGGAGAAATGAAGATTGATATTAAGCCAGATGCAATACCTGTAAAGAAGAGACCTTACAAACTCGCCCATAAATATAAGGATATAGTGAAAATAGAGATTGACAATATGTTAGCAGCTGGAATCATCTATCCCATCGACCAATCAGAGTGGGAAATTCTAATGGTGGTTCAACCAAAAAAGAATGGCCCGACAAGATTGAGAATTTGTGTAGATTTTTCGGAGCTGAATAAAGTCACTTTAACAGATCCATTTCCAACTCCGTTTGCAGATGAAATCCTAAATGAAGTCATAGGACATGAGTGTTACTCATTTACATATGGATTTTCAAGATATAATCAAGTGTCAATTTCCAAGGAGGATCAGAAGAAGACAACATTCATTTGTGAATTTGGTTCATTCGCTTATAGAGTTATGCCATTCGGTCTTAAGAATGCACCAGCCATATTCTCAATAATAGTAGTCAAAGCATTTCAGGAATACATATATAAAACAATGTTGCATACTTCAATGATTGGACAATTTAATCCATGTTGAAATATCATTGCAAATGGTTCTCAATAATAGTAGTCAAAGCATTTCAGGAATACATATATAAAACAATGTTGCATACTTCAATGATTGGACAATTTAATCCATGTTGAAATATCATTGCAAATGGTTAAGACTAATGCTAGAATGATGTCGACAAATCCATCTATCACTCAACATAAAGAAACGCATCTTCTTGACCCCTATAGGAATTCTACCGGGACATATTGTATGCAAAGAAGGCATCAAAGTTGATTTTGCAAAAATAAAAATCATTCTTGACTTGAAACCTCCAGTGAATCCAGAGCAAGTGAGAGTGTTATTAGGGCATATGAGCTATTACAGGAAATTCATTTGTCATTACTCAGATATGACATACCCTTTAGAAGAACTATTAAAAGAAGATCAGGAGTTTGAATGGACTGAAGAATGTGATGCATCCTTCGACACCTTAAAGAAAAAATTAGTCGAAACACCTATTCTCAGATTTCCAAATTGGTCAATCAACTTTCATGTACACATTGATGCATCAGGAATAGCAATAGGATCAATCATAACACATTCAAGAGATGATGGGATGGACTACCCAATCGTGTATAGCATCAGAAAATTAAACAAAGTGGAACACAATTATTCCACAACAGAAAGGGAATCATTAGGAATGGTCTTTGCACTCTAGAAATATCAACATTATCTATTAGTTAACCCCTTTATATTTTACACCGATCAACAAGTGCTGAAATATCTAGTAAACAAACCTTTACATTATGGAAGAATTTGCCGTTGGTTGGTGTTATTCCAAGAATTCAATTTTGAAGTTGTAGTTCGACCGGGAAGGCTAAATGTCAGACCCGACCACTTGTCGAGAATCGACACGGGGGAGGAACTGACAAGAGTTGAAGACAATCTCCTAGATGCACATCTGTTTCGAATAGAAGTTGTACTTTCCGAACTAGAAGAGATAGCACAATTATTAGAGAATGGACAAGCACCCGAGGGAATGAGCACCAAAAAGAAGCAAATCTTAGCAATGAAGGCTGCACCTTATAGTCTAATGAATGGGTTCCTATATAAAATGGGCTTGGATGAGGTACTCCGT
The DNA here is from genome assembly GCA_001517045.1 of Pseudotsuga menziesii. Lineage (NCBI taxonomy): Eukaryota > Viridiplantae > Streptophyta > Pinopsida > Pinales > Pinaceae > Pseudotsuga > Pseudotsuga menziesii. The sequence goes on from LPNX010881933.1 coordinate 36,309, forward strand.
CGAAGCGTTTTGGAGCATGAAAGAGAGAGCATAATGCATGAAGCACACTATGGCCTAGATGGAGGACATTTCCAACCATATACGAATGCTAAAAATATCCAACAGTCGAGACTATGGTGGCCGACATTATACAAATACTGTTGAAATTTTGTCAGTAAATGTGATCGTTGTCAACGTTTAGGTTGACCCTTACCAAGCACTGAGGTTCCTTTAATATTGGTAAATCCAAGTTTAACATTCGAAATTTGGGCTATCGACTTCATTTGACCATTCCCAGTTCCTGCTAGAAGGACAGGTGCACACTACATCAGAACAACAGTCAAGTACGTTACTAAATTGGCAGAGGCAGAACATGTCAAAACCTGTTCTAGTGAAGTAGATGCTAAATTCATATATGAAAATATAATTACTAGATTTGGTTGTCCATTAACTCTAATAAGTGACCAAGGATCACATTTTATCAACAAAACCATTACAGCCTTAACATATCAATTCAAAATTGACCATAGAAGAAGCACAACTTATCATCCTCAGTCTAACGATGCAATAGAAGCATTTAACAAACCTTAGCGAGGGGCTTAACAAAAATTTGCAACACTAACAAAGGAAATTGGGATGAGAAAATTCCTATTGTCTTATGGGCATATAGAACAACATATAAGCAATCTATAGATCAAACACCGTTTAGAATAGTCTATGGCCAAGAAGTAGTTGTTCCCCTACACTTTCAACAATAGATACCAGTAATCACCGACCTATTACAAATTAATGTCGAAGAAGCTAAGAAGGAGAGACTAATGCAACTAGCTAATCTAGAAGAACACCGACTAATTTCTATCCAACATCAGGAAATTCAAAAGCAGCAACAAAAATAATGGCATGACTGGAACATCAAAAAACAACTTGTCAGTTGGATACCTTGCGTTGTTGTACAACAATCGAGTTAAAGCAAAACCTAAAAAGCTGCATACATAGTGGATGGGACCCTACATCGTTGAAGAAATCAATTCCAATGGACCAGTTCGACTAAGAACTTTACAAGGCAGAGTATTTTAGAAACTAGTTAATGGTGCTCGACTAAAGCGGTATCAAAGCTAAAAATTCAACAACAGAAAAAACTGTTTCATAATTGTTATCAAAAAATTGAAAAATCTATAAAAACCTAAAAACAACAAAAGAAGAAATACAACAAAATCAAAATGACAGGGACTTATTCTCAGAGAGGAAGTAGCAAAGTACCATTTGAAAGAATAAGCAACCGACAAAATCACCATCGACATAGTGAATACCTCACATCCCATTGGCATTCTCACAACCATGGATATCAGTGAAATGACAAAGCAACGGTCCAATCAAATCATCATGAAGACCGACAAAAGAAGGGCCAAAACCATCGCGCATTTATGAAAATTTCTCTGGAGCATCCTTCTCAATCAAATCCAAGATTAATATCTCCATCGACCAGTTCGCCGCCTGCGTCACCTATAAATACTACATCAAATGAGGACTTCATATCGTTTTACAAAGAGCTTGAGAAACAGAGCTACCAGACTCCTAAGATTATGATACCTATTCAAGAACTAGAGCAAATCACTGATAAGATGGCACCAAAGAAGACGAGATCTACAATTAGCAAGGCAAAAGAGCCAGAAACCCCCGTAACTCCATTGGTAAAAAGACTGGAAAAAATCAGTAAGGAAAAAGTTCAGGAAACTTCTTGGTAAAGAATATGGGAAGAAATTAAGAAATGGGAATATATAGACAGGAAAATGACACCAGAGGCTCAAAAAGTAAACGCTAGTACTATTATGAGCTATACGAATTCCCCACCCATAGAAAGCTTCGGGGGAACAAAAGATAGCATTGCAAAATTCATCATTAGCTGGTATTACAATAGGAAGTTTTACTTTGACAAACCCATTGAGATATCAGGAGAGGTTATTTATAAACTTACAGGACAATCTAAGAAAGGTGAACTAGTTCCAATCGGTTCAAAACCAGGGTTGGTTGAAAAATTAATAGGTACACCGACCAGAAAGAACTCTAAAGGTATTGTAATCAGTCAAATCAAGGCCACAACACCCAAGATGGTTGTGAAAATCATTTCTACAGGACTAAACATTACAGGACGTGGGTGCAAATTAAGGCTTGATATGTTGGAAGTTGTTGATAGTATAGCAAACAAAGGGAAAACCTACTATTGGGAAAAATACGTAGCCGACCTCGTCAAAACTATCTGCACAAAATATCAGTAGGAAGGCATCGCAATCAGATTTTTGTCGTTAATCATATGGATTGTGATTTATCACCTTCGACCTATTGGAGACCCACAGTTCATTAATCCGATGAGATTGCACATGTGGAACTTCAAGCCATTTTTAATGGTTGGGAAATCACAGGAACTTGACGCAGCTAAAGTGTTGTTAGACAATTGGTTCCAATATCTGAAGATCAAAACGAACAGATGGAGGGTGCCCCAAAACATCTAAAGAAGTCTGCCACTGGCAGTGCACATCCAGTTGGAATTAGATCACACTGCAATCTAGTACATGCAAGGAGCTACAGCGAAAGATAAGCCCCTATATTACTACCCATTAGTCAAGGACATCTTTGCAGCAGTAGCTCGACAATATAATACCAAAATTTCCATACCAATGATTGCAAATAAGACTGATCAACAAATTGTCGAGCCTCTAACCGACTAGGAGAAAGAGGAATATTACGAAGTACACATTCATATCAGCACTTTGACTTTGCAGTACACCCCAATAGAAGAGGTAAACACTCTTCAATTAGTAACAGTATTGTAGACACAACAAGACCTTGTATCGACACAACAGCAAGAGGAGGAGGGTGAGCAATCATATGAAGAAACGCACTCCGACAAACAAGATTATTCTATGTCGAAGTAGAATCTTCGACAACTAGCTCTGGAAATATCTAAATCATGGAATAAGAAAAATACTGTGGAAAAAAGGAAGGGAAAGCACAGACTCATTCTTCAAGAGTAATCAGATGATGAGGATGAGCTACTTTCCAGAGTTGCTGATATTTTGGAGGATGCTGCTAAGAACAAGGTATCCATCAAAAATTAGTTCAAATGATTCATAGAAGAAAAAGAAAAGCAAGAAAAATATAAAAAGGGAAGAGTCTCCAACCCTCTTGAAGGTGACTTTGTTGATTTAACTTACACTCCACCTCATCCATCACCAACTCGAATAGTTCAAGAATAAATACCAAACCAGACCTTTATTTCCTCTCAAACCCTTGCAAAGACACATTATCTGAAAAACTAAAAGAAAAATTCGATAACGATGTTGACCTGCAACAATTTATCAACAATATTCCCACCCTTTCACACAATACTCAACAAATAAATATCACATGACCAGTTATCGAGTCAAGCTCTTCACAACAACTTCTTACAATCATCGAACAGCCTGACCATTCACCAAAGTTTGAACAAAAACCAAATGTTGTCGGAGTGATTAACTCTACATTCCAAAGAAATCTCGACAAGACCTATCAAATTGTCGCAACACAAACCTTGTTGTCTCGCCAAATTGACACTCTTTTGTACCTCTTTACATCCTCCATATACACCTTTGATCTCTTCATTTGATATTTTTATCCCACAAATCCTTCTACTTTTTCATATATTCACCCAAATATTGAGCAAGTTATTAAGGTATGATAATTCATTAATTTCCTTTGATTTAATGTTTAAATGTCATTTTTTGAAGGATTTGTGACTAATTACATTTTTGCAGCACACGTTAGTATTCAGAAGCAGTTAGTCATAATGAAGCTTCTCCATACGTGGCCAGTTTGTTAAAACAAAATCGATTTTATCCATCTTCAGTCTCATTGATGACTCATGTATGGTTAATGCAATCTTCATCTCTTGGCACTACGTGCCATAGAGATGAAGATTTGCTATTCGACCGCAAACCAAAGCATATGTCGTTAGCCATTAATCAAGGGATTAAATAGTTGTATCATTAAATAGTAGATTGAGTTTGCTACTGTAAAACCGGAAGTGGTTATCTTAGCCTTCGAGCTATATAAGAGAGCCATAGATCGAAAATGTAATAGAGAGGGGGAGAGAGTAGAGTGTATGTAGACAGGGATGATGATGTATATGTATGCAGAATACAATGAACAATTAATAGAAGGATTGTGTTGCTAATTGCTTCTTTTTTTCTCAATGTGACAAAGTTATGATGTTTTATAATACACAGATAATTTTGTAGATCATAATCTGATCCAGTTCATATTGTTAATGTTTTTCTTTTATATGTCTGTAGCTTAAATCTCTTAGTCTACAAATTTCATAAGGACTTGTGGTCTCGTTGGCAAGGATCCACCAATATAGACCATAAGCCCTTCCTCTGTGACTTTAAGTTTTTATAGTTAGATTAACTAATTGTTTTTGTTTTCATTAGAAATAAGAATGGTGTTTAACCAAATAACTTTAGGAATTAGATTTTATTTACTGTAATGGGATAATATTCACAGCATTTGTTGGTTTAGGACCGAGCTTGGTTAATAAGATAGGTTGATTTGAAAGTACTATTTTAAATACTTAGTATTGTAGGTCTGATTTGTTTTGTTGTAGATTCGAATTTTAAGTGTGAAAGTCACACATTGATTCTGTAAAACTTGGTTCCCAATAAAATAAACTTCATTATATTTTCTTTTAAATTGTAGGATACATAGATGGCATTGATTTTCATTATGGTTTAAGTTTTAAGATTATTCAGTTATGTCTTTAAAGATTAATTGTATTTATTCTGCAAATTATATTTATTTTGTTTTAGTTTTAAAATACAAGTTAGTTTGAAATAGTTTTGATCATAGAAATAGCTTATTTTTAAGATAAATCGGTAAGTACTATAATAGTATTAAAACTTCTTAAAAATCTATTAAGGTAATAAGATATTTTAAAGTGTTAAACGATACATCAATTTCATAAGTTTGCTTTCTACAACTTACTCTATTTTTTGTGTCATTTAGTCCTAGTTCACTTTCTATAACCTATTCTGTTTTCTGTGTCAATAAGTAGTTTTTTGTTGATTTAAGTTTCTAAATTATAGTTCTCATTGGTTTATGCTTTAGTAATTAGAATTGTTTTGAAGACAGATTAAAGAGTATTTTCATTTCTTTAATTAGGATAGAATATGAATTCTAATGTTTTATAGGTCTTAGATGTGAGAATATTTAGTTAGTGTTAGGATTTTACATTTTGAATAAGTTTGAGGGTTGATATATTAGAAATATTATTAAGTACTTTGAATAATCCCTATATTAGAGTAAGCCAACTTAGAGTATATTAAATTAGGATAGGCCTTAATCCTGCATATACAGTGTTTTCATCTCACAAGCTACCTTCTCGGGTTGACAAATTAAGTGTTGTATTAGATAGTGCATATTTATCCCTGTTGGAGGAGCAAGTCGGTAAGCCGACTTGAATGATAGCCAACTTAGTCGATTAGCCGACTAGTTAGAGATTAGATCGGCCACCTAAGGTCGTGTTGGTTGAGTGAACCGACAGGTAGTTATTTGTAACTGTTTGCAATTCATATATATTAGGCTGTTGAGCCAGATGAGAACTTGGTTCAGTTCTCTGTATTGTATTGACCCTCTCATGTTAATATAATCTTTATTCTCTCTACTTGTTCTTATTCTCTTGTCTCTGTTGTGTATATATGTTTTAGTATGTATTATTGGTAACCTTATGTGATCTGTGAGATTACAACAATGGTTCCATTGCCGGTAGTACATGTTTGAGATGTATGCAAGCATATGATATCAAAATAGGAGATTAAGGACTGGTGGGAGCATAAAGTAGCAAATTATTTGCAGAATTACGCACAGAGAAACAGATTGACAACCGCACAAGAAAAGGAAAGATTCTTTATGGAGACACATGAGAAGTTTGTAGAAAATCCTGGATGAAAAAACCGGAAGGAACTAAAGATCAACAATTACTAGAAAAAATGATTCGAGGGGGAAGAACAAACTTATCGGAGTGGTTAGAAAAGATCGCCGATGAATTCTGCAAGGAGAAAGTACTAGAAGAAAGGACTTCGGTGGAAACCATCAAAAATAAATTCTACACAGACCTCACCAAGTAATTTTTGTGTTCCTTACTGACCTTGCTATTTAAGTTCCTGATCGAGAAAGGAGTGGGTCACATTGTCAAACCTCGTCCATCACTTCGCGGACCGCCATTAAACGCTAACTAGGTGGAAAAATAAAAGAGGTGGGAAAAATTCATTGCCGAAAGGGAGTGTGAATACTTCCTAAGAAAATATACAGAACTATCTGGGCTTTCTAAAGCATTGGGTAGGCTATGGGGGGGTAGCTGGTCATATGTCAAGATAAAGTGGAGTGTATTCTAGTGGACTAAGGAAGATACCAGTCACCAGTAATGAGAAGTCAGCCTAAAAAGGAAATCGAGAGGACAATGTCACACAAAGGTACGGCGGACTTCCAGAAAATAGAGAGGGAGAAGAGGCTACAAAGAAGGGAAGAAAGAAGAGAAAGAGCCTTAGCGCTATAGAGAGGAATGCGTACTAGGGTGACCGACTAGGAAAGAGATCTGTCGGAGTTGGGTCATGACCGACAAGAAGAAGGCATGGAAGGAGAGGCATTTCCTATGGAAGAAGAATTGTGGATAGAGTAGCGAGAAGCTCTCCAATTAGAAGTTCCCTTGAGGGTAAAACCTCTATCTTCGACGAATCTGAGTACTCGAATATGAGCCATTGTCAAAGAGGACCTCAGACTAGGAGCTGGTGACTTTGGTATATGGAGTTGACTAGAAGACAAGACAGACACTGGTAGAAATCTAATTATCCGTCGACCAGAAGAAGGAAATTGGGTCACGCTTCAAGTAGTACCCTCCAACCGAAGTATCTATTTAATTTACCCGACAGATGAAGGAGCACCCCCCGTACCAAATACAGCATTGGATAACACAAAACATTCAGAACTGTGGACAAACAATTGTAGTTGGAAATCGACAGAAGAAGTCGACAATAAATGACTGCTGTTCGAAGAAGAAATGACAACTAAAACAACCGATGGAAACGAGAGTTCCGTCCACGATAATTTTGCAGAAAGGAATAAGTAAATAACCCCACTTCCCCCACCACCACCTCCACCACCGCCACCTCCTGAAGAAGACAGTGACAGTGACTCCGACATGGGTCATGGGTCAGCACACATCCCTCTATATGAGGGTGATGAGGACCCCAGATGACACTGGTTCGTCTATGAGTCAACTTGGGAGGATAACCAAGTTACAGATGAAGACAAGCAGATGGCTCAGTTCACTGGTGCCTTGAGGAAAAGGGAATTAACTTGGTACATGACCTTTTCTGAAAGAACCCCCCAAGCAACCAAAGCTGAAGTCAAAGTGCAATTCCTATCATTTTTTAAAACTCTAGATGCAAAACATCTGGCAGCAAAGAAGCCAAAGACAACATCGCAGAAGCTAGGAGAAACTATTCATGATTACGATAAACGATGGAAATACCTTCTTATCCAATTGCACTATGTTATTGATGCACAATTATTAATCTAGTGGTTTCTTGCAGGTTTATCACAGAAAATTTGCTGACACATAAGTCTGGAGACATTGAAGACTTACGAAGATGCACTTACAAAATCTCTCGAATTATAAATGGATGAGGACATACTAGCATACTCCACCGATCACAGACTAGAAGAACAGTTTGAGATCATACAGAAGTCATTAAAATAATTAAACCTCAAAAGTCAGAATATCTGGTGCACGAAGTGCTCGACAACAAGAAATTCAAAAGATAACTGTCAATAGGACATCAGCCCACAGGACATCCGATTTGTGCAAACAAAATGTTTTTGCGACATTTTCCAAGGGCATGGAGACCATTCGACAAAAGATTTCCCATTCAATATGAAGAATGGAAAAGCATCATGGTGCGCAATTTGTGAAACTAAAAATCATAACACTTTTGACTGCCATATGAATCTCAAGAATCAACAGAATTATCATGCAGTCTATCAGACCAATGCAGTTGCATAGAATAATGAGCAAAACAATGCACCAAACGATCAGGACAATCAAAGATATGAAGGTCGAAGATACGAGCGTCGGTATGACAATCGACATAGAGGCTATGGAGGTCGAGGTCGATTCTCTAGAAATCAAGACAACCGACCACGTCGGCCCATCCAATGTTTCACATGTTACAAGGAAGGACACCGACATGTAGACTATCCATACAAGGACAGGACTGACCTAAAATTCTGTACTAATTGTGGTGTAGGGGATCACTCATTAGAGGATTTCCCTATTATGCTTGAAAATATAAATAAAAATAAGAATGTTAAAGTCTTGTCGTGTGTGTAAAAATATGATATTATCAATACAAAGAATTTACATATTGTAACCCAACAAGGGACAAAAACAGGAAGCGATAACCCATGAATCAGCAAAATAAAAGAAAAAAATATCTACCCTGATCTAGTTAAAGAAAAACAAATATATAAAGATGCAACAAATATATTTAGAGAATTTTCCCGACAGGAAGAAGCAAACGAAAATCGACATAACACAGTAAAACAACTAATACAGCTAGTACAGAAAGATAACTCAATATCTCAATTCATCGACTTGTTATATGAAATAAAACATAGCAACACCGAAAAACAAACAAAGAATATATGCATTCTAAATCAAAAAGATAAAAGTGATGCCGACCCACTTGTCGACCTGGAAATTGAAGGATACCATGTCCAACAAGTTGTACTCGATTTTGGATCACAAGTAAATATTATGACTCGAGACACATGGGAACAGTTAGGCAGACCTCGATTATATGAATCAGGCATATACCTGAAACTAGCAGACCAAGGCCTAATTGAACCTATTGGAGTCTGGAAAAATGTCGACATAACGTTAAAAGGTATATCGACTAAAGTCGACTTCAAAATTATTAACCCTAAGGAAGGATCCAATTCCTTCCCAGCATTAGTAGGTCGACCTTGGGGGAGAAAAATGAAAGCCTCGATATCCTTGGACGAAGAAGGAATCAAATTAAAAGGGAACGGACAAAAAATCATAGTACCTATTCATCCATCCCAAGGAGAACCTTGGACTGAATCTATCGATGAAGAAGTCGACATCCGATAACTCTATCAGATACAAAACAATGAAGATTATACAGAACCTAATATCTATGGAGAACTTCATTTAGGCAATCAAGACTCAATAGGATATAATTCAGATGCGGAATTATATGATTGGGAAGTCGATAACTACGAAACACAAGCAAGAGGGTGCTAGACTATTCAGAAAATACAGAAAAATCCCACCCAGCAATGCTTCATAGTATCCATTGTCCCAAAAATATTTGAAAATAAAATTAGGGAATACCCTACTCTAAAACCAACAGATGTAAACATTACACAAATACCAAGATATAAGGAAAGAGAATCACCAGTCATGTATATAGAACAAGAATCCAAAAACATCGATGAACATGGCTGACTTCAAAGCATAGTGGAGACTTTTACAAGACAAGCTGCTAGATGGTGGGATACACATCAATCAAGACTGTAGACATGGAAAACAAATTCAACTTTCTTCATAGAAATATTTGGAGGGAAAAAACGAACTAATCAAGCCCAAATATCTATATTCATTCAAGGACAGAATCCAAAAGACCATATAAGGACGTGTGAAAAAGAATGGAAACGACTTGGGTACAAAGATGAACGTGCATGGCCACACCTGTTCCCATAAACCCTCTCCAACTTACCAAACAAATGGTACAAGATGGAAGAATCCCAAGGTGAAACATTCCTCTAGCATGAACTCATATAAAATTTTATCAAAGATTTCAACTTTATACCACAAGATGAGAATTTGGTCGAAACAGCAAATCAGATTAAAGAATTTATATAGCCAATAGAAAACAGACCCTTAAGAGATAACTGATAGACAATGGACTGTAAAAATATGCAAACTGGGACAATACCACAATTGACAAGACTACAATTAGAAAATAAAAATATAGAAGGGAAAATCTTTAGATGGAAATCAAACCATGTCGAAACGACCAAACCTATTCGCACAGTACTCAAAGTTGAAACAAACGACAAGGAGGATATTTATCGAATGATTGTATCCGAATTTCCTGCCACATTCTCATAGTTTAAGGCAGGAAGTCGACCAATCAATGAAGCCAAAGCACTGGAATGGCTAGATGCTAAAGTCAAAACTAGAGATTTCGACATCTCAAATGATGACCGACCAAAAATGGCAAAGATTGGAGACTATTGGAGTGAAGCACAGACAACAGAAATAGTGAGTTTACTAAAAGAGTTCCAGGATGTATTTTCCAGAGATTATATAGACCTCAAAGGTTTAGTTGATGAAATGGGTGAAATGAAAATTGACACTAAACCTGATGTTCGACCTGTGAAGAAAAGACCATACCAGAGAAAATGTCGATCTTATCCAGTCTGACTACACTAACCATCGACATACAGAAAATTTTGCAGAGTTGGACGGATTTCCAACATCAACTGGTAGTGACAGCTGAAGCAATTGTCGAAGTCTATGTATAGAAAAGAGCAACCATGAGACTTCACAGCCCATGAAGACCAAGCACAAATAATGACTACTTAGACGGACACAGAAATTTTGGGTACCTCCCTGTTTCTTTGGGACAAAGAAACGTTTTTTTCATGGGGGAGATGTTGGAGGAGCAAGTTGGTAAGCCGACTTGAATGACAGTTGACTTAGTCAATTAGCCGACTAAGCTAGTTAGCCGACTAATTATAGATTAGGTCGGCCACCTAAGGTCGTTTCGGTTGAGTGAACTGACAGGTAGTTATTTGTAACTGTTTGTAATTCATATATATTAGGCTGTTGAGCCAGATGAGAACTCGGTTCAATTCTCTGTATTGTATTGATCCTCTCATGTTAATATAATCTGTATTCTCTCTACTTGTTTTTATTCTCTTGTCTCTGTTGTGTATATATGTTTTAGTATGTATTATTGGTAACCTTATGTGATCTGTGAGATTACAACAAGCTCCAAAAAACCTCATCATTCATACCATCCACTGGAAACCCCTTACTTCCAATTAATGAGGGCGAGTAAGGAACCATACCAGATGAAACTATTACAAATGATCAAGATGATATATTAGTAATAGACCAAGAAATGACCTACCTCCTTGGTTCTGTCGAAAATAATGAAACTGTCGACTCTCCACCAATAGTTAAGGACCCCATTAGAGGAATTTTGGGGTATAAAATGGGCCTCCTAAGGAAAATAATAAAATAATAGTTAAAATAATAAAATAATAGTTAAAATAATAAAATAATATTGATTAATTTTGGAGGAAGAAAGAAAAAAACTACTTTTTGTGTTCGTATTTTTGACATATCTCCCTGTGTTTTTACTCAAATTTTGATCGGGAGAGCTCGTTGGATGGGGAATTTGATTCCGCATCCAACGAGTACCCACATTGCATACTTTTGATGGACACCACTACCCCAAAAACAAGAAATACCTGAAAAAACATGATGATGACATCATCATCACATTTTTTTCAGGTATTTCTTGTTTTTGGGGTAGCAGTGTCCATCAAAAGTATGCAATGTGGGTACTCGTTGGATGCGGAATCAAATTCCCCATCCAACGAGCTCTCCCGATCAAAATTTGAGTAAAAACACAGGGAGATATGTCGAAAATACGAACAAAAAAAGTAGTTTTTTTTTAATGACAAATATGTCAATTCAACCATTATGGTTGAATTATTTTATTGAAATTATATTGGTTCTTGAATTCCAACTCACAAAAACTTATTTTGGCACGTTTTCTTATAAGGCCCATTTTAGACCCCAAATTTCCTCTAATGTATGCCAACATATACCATCTTGAACATTCCATCGATTTCAGAATGCCCACCTTCACCTATACCACCTTCAACTTTAGTTCCGCCTTCCACACCACCCAAAATTACTCAACCATCCACTGACCCCCTACCCGAAACATAGATAATAAACCCTGAATTTCCAGACAGTTCAACAGAGCAGAAAATAGAACAACCGACATAACAACAACCAGAACAACAACAAGTAGAACTAGTGTCGACAGGAGCAGTGGATGCACAACACATAGAACAATATTGAAGGACAAGAAAATAAAAGAAGCATAAGAAAAAAGGGAAAGAACAACAACGCAATTAACATCAATCATCCACCTTACTCAACTAGGGTTGACCACAACATTGGATACACATAAAATCAAGGACGATGAATTGGACCGACTGTTGGAGGCCCTTAACAAAGAGTCCAGAGAAAGGAAAGAAAGAATGAAAGCATAGATTGAAAAACTTAAAGCAGAACAAGTTGAATTTCTCACTAAATGTAAGGATCTAGTTCAACAAGTCATACCAGTACTACAAGAGGGAGACATCGACAAGTCGCTGGATCATGAATACCAGTTGTTTGAAAGCGTCGTTTCTAGTCTGCAAAGACATCTACAAGAGAATAAGGAAGAGTAGACAGAACAGACCTCTGTACTGTTAAGGAATCAATTCACAACGTTCTCCGAAGCTCACAGAGTACTGAAACAACATTTTTGAGGAATCCACTATTATAGAGGAAGTCTTAAGAAGCTGGTTCACCTACTATAGTCAAGTATTTCAACAACAAATAAGTACACGTGAACACATCAAAACAATACAGAGCCAACGAGGAGATACAAAATAAATGAATAAAACAATTAAAGACCAACTTACAGAAGAAACAACAAAGCTGGATAAACTGGAGAGACAAGCACATCAATGGTTAACTCAAGCCAATCCTAGCTTGGAGAGCCTCGACGAGATTCGTTTGCACATGAAAATATTACTCGACACTGCAGAGGAGAAATCATAATTTTTGGGACCCGACTTGAGTAATATTACGGACTTATCGATATAGGAGAATATGTCGAGCTTGTCAATAATCACAACCTTGACCATTGATATCTAGAAGGAACTTCACAATTGGGAAGAATTTCAGCACCAGCTAGCAATTATAGCAGAAGACATTGTGGATATTTGTGTACCGAAACGACCATCAATCAGAAAACATAGTCCATAAGCATAGCAATTGTAGGAACTACTTAATACAATCAATTTTTTTACCTCCCCTATTTCTTCGAGACGAAGAAAGGTTTTGTTCCTGGGGGAGATGTTGGAGGAGCTAGTTGGTTAGCCAACTAGACTAGTTAGCCTACTAATTGTATATTAGGTCAGCCTCATCGGTCGTGTTGGTTGAGTGAACCAACAGGTAGTTACCATAACTGTTTTGTAAATGTATAAATAGGATGTTGAGCCAGATATGAACTCGGTTTGGTTTATTGTATGAACTCACATGTTAATATATGCTGTTTTCTACCCACTATTCTTGTCTCTTGTCTCTGTTTATGATTCTATGATTCTTTATGTGTATTATTGGTAACCTTGCAATCTAAGTGAAAAGCACAAGTATCATGAAGTTCACAAGCTCGATCCTTGATGTCATGTGGTTCAAATAAAATGTTTTGAACAAAAGAGAATGTACAAGATGATGAGATACTTTGATTTTGTAAAAAAGGATATATAGGAGTAAATTCATGATTTTGTTTTGAATGCAATAAGCAATGAGGGATTCTTTTGAAAAGCTTAGGAAAGGATAAGAGAATATTTACAAGAAAGGTAAGATGTCTTGAAGAAATATGAAACTTGAGTACCTTATATTTTCATCATGCCTTTCCATGTCTTTACATTGAGTTCATTTCCCTAGTAGAGTCTGTTGATTCTCTTGAAAACTTGATTAGATCATGCCGCCGATGGAGTCACCCAAAATTTTTGAAATTTGGATTCTTTGAGAATGGATTCGTCGGGTAAAATATCCACAAACTTCTTCATGTTTGACTATTTTTCATCATCAAAAATCAACTCTGTAACACTGTCGTTCATACCAAAGGAATATTTGAACCCTCGTTCCCTGGCAACGACACGAATTTGTTATCACTCAGATTTTCCTTGGGTTGTGTCAAGGAAACCCCGAGGTAATAACAGAACCACTTTAGACTGTATTTATGACCAAATATAGTGAGAGAGAGATCTCTCACTATTTAAAAATCCCTCTTGATGTTTGACTGTTTTTCGCCCTCAACAATCAAATCTGCATCACTGTCGTTCATACCCAGGGAAGATTCGGACCCTCGTTCCCCGACAACGGCGCCAATTTGTTATCACTCAGATTTTCCTTGGGCCATGACAAGGAAACCTCGAGGTAAGAATAGAACCACTTTAGACTGTATTTCTGTCCTAATACAGACAAAGAGGGATCTCTCACTATTTACAAAGCCTTCTTACTCAAAATATTCAATCAATGACACTCAGAAGGTCAGATTTCTGATAGGACAATTTTTTTTGAAAAATTTGGTAGGACAATCATGGATGAGGCTATTGGGAAATGGAGTCAACAATTAGATCTGAATTAGGTTGCAAGAGGTTGGGGTTTGAAATATTCATGGGCAGAGGTAAGGCAGACACCGTTTCCTTAGTCTTAAGACATTTGCAAGTTGATTAGAAGATGGAGGGAGATATACCATCAAAGCAGAGCACCGGGATTGGGTGAGTTCTTGAAGACTTTATCAAAAAATGGTTTGAAAATGCTTGAATAAATAAAACTAGAGAATGGAATTTGAATTCTAGTTCATAAAACTAATTCTCAAGCATGAAATCAAGGGAAAAATGGAGTTTTTAAATTGGAAAAACAATCACATCAGAAAATTACTTACTAAGGAAAATCATGGCACAAGAATTTTCTACCATGGAAACTTCAACATTCCTCCTCTACAATTTTTATTCATCTCTGGAAAATTGAAACCTATTACAATGAAGAGCCTCTATGCTCTTGAAAATTGAACCCTAGATATATCAAACACATATGAATATATAGCAAAATAACCTCCACCTAGTCTTCAATTATAAATATAACTAAACTCTAAATATAGAAACATTTACAATTGATTTGCTTCATTTTAGGAAGCAGATTGCTGAAAAATAGGCCTCAAATCCCCACCTGCATATCTTTGATGGTGACAAATGTGTGAAATATGAGAGAGTTTTTGTAATTTACCATGCGCCCAATCAAACCCATGTATTCATTTTTTCATATTCTCCTCGAGTGCCTTGACATCTGCTTTTTATGTTGATGACTCAAACATGATTTTTAAAAATATGGAACATTTCCCTCGGAATATGACTTTGATTCTCCCAAACTGTAGCACCTGTATAGAAAATGAGAAAGGTTATTGTAAATAAACATGTTCTGAGTAAAATTGTCTCTCATTGTCTCAAATTTCATCATGGTTTGATAAAAACAATTGCTTGAAATTAGCTTCTATTTGGTTCATTCTCAGAAAATTTACCCTCGAGATTTCATTTTAAGAGTTGGTTTATGCTTGTCCAGCTTTTCTTTTTCTAGAAAATCAATATTTCTTTTATGGATAAAAATGGAGCAGTGTAAATGGATCACTGCAATACTCTTGTATGTATCCTTCTTCAATTTCTCGTCTAAGAGATCCATTGTGTACCAAATTCAAAATTTATCACTTCCTACATGCTTCTGAAATAACATTGGTGGAACAATTAAATAGTTTGCACATATTTTCAGTGTCTTGGATTATTGCATAACCAACCATATCTTCGTACTCTTCTTGAACTCAAGTAGCTTTACAATACATATACCACGTTTCTTTCCATTGATTCCCATTTTATAACCATATCTGGTTGATTTCCTTTTGCAAAGATTTAAAATTCCTCTTTTCCCTTGAACCTTTAATATTCAATTTACTTATGCCGGCGGAATGATTGACAATCGTTGATCCATTTGACAAACTTGAAATGTGTCTTCACCTATCCACCATATCAAATTTCACACAGTTTTAAAAATTTAAACCAAAAGCACCTTCACCCAGTAGAAAATTTGTGAGCCTTCAATCTGGTTTTTAAATTCAACACATGTGTTGACTTGCTCCCTGATATAAAATTTAGCTAAGTTTTTAGAAATTAAATAAACCATACTTTCAATTAGCGGAATTAATATGGAGCATTGGTCGATTTTTTCAACCATGTTGTGTAGACACATGTTCCAGATTCAACCACAAGAAGGTTTATTCCACAAATACGAAAATATTGTTTCTCCTCACATGTTGGTGATGCAGAATAATTTCACACCATTGGATGAAATGTGCTTTGATTTGAGCCATTGATCCTACGTTTGATTTGCAGGAGTTTGAAATATATAACTTTTGTTTGAGAAAGGTGCCTCGGGTTATATTTTCTTGGTCCCAAGCATTTTTCAGTTAAGCATGGAATATTGGACTGTTGAAATGTTCTTTTGTGACCGGAAAATGTCTATTTCTCATGAACTTGGTCAATCTTATTAGATTTATCAGTAGATTTTCCTGATGCCCAGTCCTCCAGTTCTTGGCTACGAATCCTATCACTCAATCTTGCATTATATACACGATAATGAATGCCATATTTCAATATAAGATCACGAATACCATCACATGTATTTCATGCAAGACAATAAATTATTGTGCAGTCTTGTTTAGCCGCTTTCGACATATCTAGAAAATCCATATATGCATCGTTCAATATATTCTTTGTATCGAACTTCATAAAGATATTCAACCGATTAAATGATGTCTGAAGTATTGATGGTTGATGCAAACACAATGACTTGATAACATCCTCCCGAACCTTTCTAGCAGTTGTGGTTGTTAGTGCTAAGGATATGAAATCATGGCCCCATGATGAAATGCAGTGTTCCTAATCTACGGCACTGAGATTCAACAAGCCTCATGAATGAACTTTCTTTATTTTGTCATAAATATGTTAGTTGCAACGAGTTCTGGGGTAACATAGGGGTGAATCCATGGACCTGGGTAACACTTTTTGGCAAGCGTATTTTGGCAAAAACAAAAAAACGCACCTCGGTCGAGGGCTTGTTAAGCCCTCGACCGAGGTCTTAATATCTCGACCGAGGTTTTATCAAGCCCTCGACCGAGGTCTTAATATCTCGACCGAGGTTTTATCAAGCCCTCGACCGAGGTATTGCGGGCTTTACAAACCCTCGGTCTAGGTATTTAGATACCTCGACCGAGGTATTTATATACCTCGGTCGAGGTTCATACCTCGGTTGAGGGCTTAAAAAAACAGACTTAGCCCTCATTCAAACAAATGGAAAATTTACTGTGCCTTGCAGAGGTGTAATCCCTACCATTCCTAGCACATAACTGAGCGGAGTTGATACCAATAGATTCACCAACGAATCTTCTATCCATTGACGTATCATACACGCATTTTGGCATTCATAT